>JAHWXV010856521.1:0-10386 GCA_024586415.1 Phrixothrix hirtus
GGGGGGGGGGGGTATGTGTTCTTGGTTGCCAGATATTTTTAGAAACGAACCTGCGTTTGTCAATCGTTGCAGTTAAGTACTGTTTACGTTTGAAAATCAGTGGTTTTCAAAGGTTACTTTTAAAAATAGAATTTATAATGATAAAGAAATCCTTATTCGTAAATGTTAGTATTAAAGAATATGGGTATTTTACACTTTTAATTATATTAATGTTTTCCTATATACAGTGTGTTCCCCAAATTATAAGTAAAAGTCTTTATATTTTTAGATGCGTTTACAAATTATGTTAGTAAAATCACAAATTATTGAAGAAGCAATACGTTACATGGTATATCTATCTAAGACGAAGGTGGTATGGCACTTTTGATGTATGCGTTCTTGGACCTGAGCACCGTAATAAGAACTAATTTTCTAATCCGCCGCGTAGTACTATAAGTTTGGTATAATTTTAGTGGAAACTTCGTGCAAGTTCGATCATCTTCGGGCCATAAGTGCAAGGCATTCTGGATAATATAATCCGATACGACTTTAATCCAGCGATTTCAGCATATCAAAGAAGCAATACGTCACGTGGTGTATATATCTAAAGCGAAGGTGGTAAGGCACCTTTGATGTAAAATTATGTATGTAAAATCACACATTATTGAAGAATCAATACGTTACTCGGTATATTTATCTAAATCTAAGGTAATAACGCATTTTTGATGTACAATTATGCATTGCGGGACCTGAGCATGTTGAACTGTCACCTAAAATTAAAAGCATGCTTGAGTTAATGTAAAAATGAAGTGTTTTTTCGTGGGCTGCTACATTAGCACTTTATCTCACTGTATATCATAACTTGGTCTGGAATACATCTTAAAACTAAAGTTTCACGATGCTTATGAAGCAAATTCCGCGATTTGAACGACAAAATCGAGTATCTACTAACGCAATGTTCAAGAAAAAAAACAAATGTTTCATTGTTCTTTCATCGTATCTTACCAAAAATTAAAAACTTGATGATTATGCAAAGCCTACATTATGCTGATAGTTTTGATGGTAAATGTAACAGATGTAATAAAAGTTTCTGTATTCGTTGTAAAAATGCCTTCCAATTTAAATTAAATATCTCTAAATCTTGCTTACCAGCATGTAGTTTGAAAATTCGTTATATGTAAAAGTATTGAATGTCAATCTAAATAGTGACAATTTTTGATACTGTAAAACTTCATTTTTTTAATTATAAACGCATGTTCTATTTTCATATGACAATGGTTAGGGTTAAAAGTATGTATCTGTAGTGTGACGTGAACATGTCTGTTTTAGATTGCAGAATGTCAACTTAACGAAAATGTTATTTTGCACATAAATGCGCTTGTAGCATTTCCAATTTTGCCGCATTAGGGATCACTATTTACAAGGTTCTAAAAAATTAAAATACCTTCTACAAATCATATTTTTTTTATTATTCTATGCTTTTACACAAATGATACATTATTATCCTATGCTTACGGCATCTTACTTTCTCTCAAACTATATTTAGCCGTAGCTCCCGCTGCATTCTTACGTCTAGTTAATCTTACATTGTTATATCTATTAGATGTCATCATTGTTATTACTATTTTGACAACTGGAAATGAGGTAATTGTTTCGAACAAACCACACTGTTCACGTTGTTTCTTAATGTAGATAAATCCCAGGTGGTAATAACAAAATTAGTAACAGTACTACTATTGATGTAATTGTAATGCTTAATTATTAGACTATTATGAAGGATCGTGTATCGAATTCAAATTCAAAGATAAAACTGATAATAAAATTACTGTTTAAATATTCATCAACCATAAAATAATTATTATCAACTGGCCAATAGATATCGATACCCCAAGTGATTTTCGATAAGCTGTAATGGGGTCAATGTGTTATGTACTTGAATTTCTTCTTCTTGAACATTCATCTCATATAAATTATTTTTACACATATACACTCTGCTAATAATAACTCTAACCCACTTCCAGTCTGATAAGAAACGTGAACGTCAGCATTTACGTGATAATCATAAATCTGACTCATTTTATGTCTGATAAGAAAATTCTTACGCATGCTAATTATAATCTAATCTCAATACATTTCCTATTACTCTGATAATAAATGAGGTCATCGGCTTTTGCATGATAATTATAAATCTGACGCACTTCCTGTCTGATAAGAAAACGGTTCGCATGCTAATTATAGTCTAATCTCAATACATTTCCTGTTACTCTGACAAGAAATGAGAACATCGGCTTTTTCATGCCACTTATATGTAAATCTGACTCATTTCCTGTCTGGGCGGATAAGAAAATACTTTCGCATGCTAATTATAACTACTATGTGATAAGAAATGAGAACATCTTTACTACAGAAAGATACACTTATTATTTACCTCGTCCAAATTTTTCAATCCTGCGCATGCGCCGCCACGCCTCAAAATGGCCGCACACAAAATGGCCGACATCTCATTCCCAAAATGGTCCATCCACAAGATGGCTGACCTACAAAATGACCGACTCCTTCCACTCCTCAATCAAAATGGTCGAGCCACAAAATGACCGCCGCCCACCCACAACTGGCTGATTGACCTATATTCCACCCAAAAAATGTTCCACCCACAAAATAGCCGCCGCCAACTCCATCCACAAGACGGCGACCGCTGACTCCTCCCACAAGATAGCCGCTAAAATTCAAAAGTGAGGTTATATAGCGTTTTGGTCCAGAACCGGCATATCCTATCTACTGTAGTAATATAAGAATGGCATTTTCAGCGTGGGTGGCGATGACAATGTTGGAACCTCAATTATTAATAGTTTTTAAATGTGTGGGTCATTGTCGTAGGATACGGTTCTGTACTTTTACTCAGCCGGAGCGAATCATTCATTATTGAGAAGGTTCCTTCTTAAGAAAGTTGTTGGCCAGATACATGGTAATTATTGCTTTTTACGGGCGAAATAATTGCTTGAACGCGTAATGTACCAACGTACTAACAATGGGACACCGTCAACGAGAAAATACAAAGAGTTTCGAAATTTTGTGTATTTGCAGAGGTGTTAAATGTAGGAATATTCCATCTCTTCTTAATCGCCCACTAGTCCGTATGTGAAAGTTTGAACACCCTAAAGTGTATCCTTGAACGCTTTTAAACATCATATATTATAAAAGGTGTACACAAAAGGCTCTCTGTAACAATGTATTAAATTCAACTAAATTCAAATCTCCCTCGTAACGTTTGTTATTTACTGTTTAAAGTATCTGTCACCGTTGCTTGGGATTTCACCTATATATTTTCCTTTTAATTTTTGTTTTTGTCTTTTACTATATTTTTTCTGTCATTATGTTTTGTAAAGGATACATTTTCCGCTAATAAATAATGTTATTATTACCAGTATTTCAAAAATGTTGTACATATTGAAAAAAGTTAATGCGAACCTTTAATGGTTATTAAAGTACTAAATAGCGGCCTTTACACGCAGATTCTTTACCGCGTGATTAGAAACGTACAAGATTGCACGCGGTACGGAACGTATACGCAATCACGCAGGTCTAAACTGTCACGCTTAAAAAGAGTACATGCTCTTTCATAAACGAAAACTCGTTAATTGATATGAACATGGGAAAGAACCTACGTGTAAAGGTCAATTACACGCGCATTACTGCGTGAATCTGGTATTTGTTGGAGCGTTGAAAATTCACGCGATTTTGTAAACACGCGCAGTTTTATTATGTGCTAAACTATAACATATTTTGCAAACAGTAGTGATTACGCCTACTAAATGGACATTCATAGGAGAAACATATCGCTTACAGTTATTTTAGAGGGTTTGAATGGAATTGTTGGTGCAAAAAAATCATGCAAGAAGAAATATTGGATAAAAGGATATAGACAACGCTTTAATCATCTACACTTGGTGCAGGAGTTACGTGAAAATTATCAAGAGGGTTTTAAAAATTATTTACGTATGGGCAGCATATCCTTAGATAGTTTACTCAACAAAATAAAACACAAACAGTTCCTTTGACCATAAACGTAAAATTGTAAATTGTAAAATTTATTATTAAAAGATATAAATATAAAAAATGATGAACATTGCAACACTTAATGTGTACAAATTAGTACTATGTTTGTAAACGTAAAGCTGATCTAACAAAACAACGGAAAACGCGTGAAACAACGAATTTGGTGGTTTTAAATACATACACGCTTTCGCTCACGAAAAAACGTATAAAATCACGTACGTGATTATGAACGCGCATTCCTTCAACAGCAAGTACATTTACACGCGCACGCTTTCATGTGGAAAAGTGCGTGCGCTAGCATTTCACGAGCTAAAGATCATGCATGTAAAGGCCGCTAATAATGGGGTAATTTTTGTTTTAAAACTATTAATTTTAAAATATACGGTACTAGAAAATATTACGCCATTCTTTAGTAGTTATTAAAATGTTATCCTAACTTCTTTCAACATCTTCAACGGCTCTTGAAATTTTAGCACAATTATGTAATTGTGATTTATTTAGGACTATGCAACCGTCACATACTGGCAATTAAGCCGATAAGAAGAGCGGCAGTAATCCTGCATTAATCCCTATACAAATTTATGAAAATTCAAATTGTTTGAATTTCCCTGCCCCGGCATTCCCTTGTAAGATGTAAGAAAGCTTATAATTTTAACGATGCTTGTAACAAAATAATTTGAAGACATACTATATATTAGGTCATTTACAAACAATAACCTACGACCATGTAAATTCATTTAAGATTTAAAACTATTGGGTATATAACTTTTTTTAAAATTAAGGGTTCTAAAAATATTCCTTTTGATTTAACAATGATAAAAAATTAGTCACGTTTATATAAAATTAAATATGCAATATGCAATGATGCTAGGCAAGTAAACCATGAAATGTGATACATTTAGTCAAGGCTGGTGAAACATAAATTGCAACCCTTTAGACCGTTGAGTTGTCATGAATATATAGCAATTTTCAATACTTCTGTCTTTGTTTCCTGCAAGAAATTTGACATCACCTTTTGATACCATAAGTCGCCCAGCTCATAGTCCCAAATACAGATTGCGTTTAGTTTCACTGAAAATATGCTTGCTTTAGAAAGAGCTCCTTACCTTTATATAGGTTTCCTGATGGTCTAAACGTGTATCCTAGTCTGCTCTTTTGCTTGCCGTTCGTGTTTTAAATCCGTGTTGGATTGTTATTATGTCTTAGTGGAGATCAGCTTAGACGAACATTATATCACCAAAGATTTCCATTAATTACCATGCTTTTCGCCACCCAACCAGCATGCTAATGTGATGCTGCCTACGGAACCAAGTAAGGCACTCCACATAATCTTTACCTTTATCGATCTGATAAAGGCTTATTAAGCATTCAGTTAATGGCATTTCCCAGTGAAATTGCCATCATGCATTACTAAATAGCTTTATTTAACAAAATTCAGGTGAAGTTAGTATATTTGACTAGATATATCCCAAATTAGGAATGAATCTGGGTAATCATTATATTGTAGAAATTATTGTAAGCTAGTTGCATACCTGTAAATTTTGATCAGTTTAAACATACGAATAAGTTGTTCCTTGGATTTATGACTAGAGCAATGTAAAATTTTTATCAAGTGAAACGTTTTTGAGCTGTGCTTTGTGAATATTTCCTTCTACTGACTTTTATTCTATTTTATTATTATTATTATTTTACTTTACTCTATTAATTTGCTTTATTTGTTATATGTTAGTTTTAAGTTACCTTTATTTGTAGCTACCAGGTAGGACATTTTGCAATCCGAGTAATTTGGCAATTAATTCCATATCGGTGAAGTTACTGTATAAGTCTCATAATATTCCGTAGGATTACAAACTCTGGTGTCGCCCCTAAGATCCGCTTAATTATCTCCGAAACGTGAAGTTGCGCCATACTAGTTTAGATGATTTTATCTACGCTTAGCCACATCATCGGTTAATAACCTATTTGAATGGTAATTTATTAGGTACCATAGACTTCTCCTTAGCGAGCCCTATAAAGCTGTAAGTTCAAAATTATTACCATCATCAACCTTAGAAGGTCCACGTTGTTTCGTCCCAGTACAAAGAGATATGTTGAATACGACCTCTACATATGATCAGTTGTGCGGCTAGATATATTTAATATGAATTATTTCAAGCAATTTAAGATTATCGTTCGCTCGGATGGTGATAAAGTTATGAGACAAGGACTAAGAATTTTGAGATAATTTGGGTGAGTAACCAGTGACCACGTTAAGCAAGGACCTTTCCTTTTTATATATCAGGTCACCTACTCTAGGTTTTTACTTGCGCCATCCTAAATTATAGTATTCGTTTTGTTCAGCAAATCCCGTAAGCTCCGTTTTCGCTGTTTTAATTTCTGCGATGAAGACACGAATTTTGTCGTCTGAACCTTGTGTTTAATTTTTCATAAATTCTTTAAGATATTTGAATATTGGGGCAAGTCTTTAAGCGCACTAATGAATTCTTCTCTATTGTTTCGATACAGGAGAATCGCTTTACCATTGATAAATTACAAGTTCTATTTTCTGATTGTATTCATCGCTTGTGATTTTATTGACTTTGGCATTGTATCGCCTAAGTCTACTGTTGAGTCATATTGTATTGTTGCATTATCTGTTTGTATTATCTGGGTTTAGACTGTTGTTTCATCTTTGGAGTGCAACAAAGGTTCTTCTGGTTAAATAGTAAGCATTTGGTAATTATTTACCGATTTCTTTATTTACAGATTTCTCCATATCTTTGAAAAATTGGGTGAATTAAAAAACTGCTATTGAAGTTTCTTCGCAATTATTTATAGACTTCTAAAGTTTGTAGACTGAATATTGTTATAATTTTGTTTTAGAATTTTATTGTTGATTTCGTCAGAATCGTAAATTATGTATACTTGGCGCTGTGCATTTTTTGGGGGTGGGAGTGAATCAGAAATTTTGGCCAGATTTAAAATGTGTAATTTGAAGAAACTATTAGGACGAGGATACAATTAAGGGCGCCAGACGATTTACTAAAGTAAAATTAGGTAGGTATTTCTCACTGTTGCGCTCCAAATCCAGTGGAAACTGATAACGACTATTCAGAACTGAAGACGTTGTACCTAAAAGGAAGGAAGGAAAGAAACTCAACAAAAGGATGTGTCCAAAATAATAGCATTTATTCCATCTGGATAACTAAATAGGTAGAACAATAAAAATTATAGTTGTAATTTTGCATTTCTTGCAACTCATGTTACAAGCAATAATTAATGAATATGCCTTTTGAGGTTGAGGATGGCTGAATAAGTTATGCATATAAAACGGATTTGATCTAACATCTTCGCGATTGGCAATTTCTTATTATGATAATTAACGCCAACTTTCGAAAACTACCCAAGGTATAAAATAAAACGTTAGAATCTATTCAGCCGCTAGCTTAAACACCATTTTCTGCCACAATACTTGGGATTCTGCATAGTTTCTTGCTAATTGTATTTTAATTTCACTACCTGTATTGCCAGGATCTCTTATATTTTACTTTTGGCATGTCCTCCCACCTAGCTTTCAGTTAGACATTTTACGCATAGTCCCATGGCTATATATTTATAAATATTTAAATAACTCTACTTTTTATTTTTGTTCTATCTAGTAATGGATTTGTTTTAATTAATTGTTGTAGCTAGGCAATTATTTGAATTTCGTGAATTGGACATGCCAACTTAATTTTAGAGAAGCGTTTATAAATTTGGGGTTTACTACGAATATGCAAGTATGCCGCTTTTATGTTCACCACAACAGATTATTTGGAAAATGTAATTACACAATCAAAATCAACCGTGTACTTTCAACTGGTCTCGCAGTACATATGTACAAGATATGTCAAGAGCAGTGAACAAAAGTGAAGGCAACTAGTTTTTCAACATGGACTTACACCAAAAAGCATTGACTGTTGAAGAAGGATGGTTCAACTACGCCTAGACTTAACAAGGAAACTCAAACGTTCATTCACCAAAGAGCATTGACAGTTGAAGAAGGATGGTTCAACTACGCCTTGACTTAACAAAGCAACTCGATGCTCACTTTTTGCTGTAATCATCCTCTTCTTTAAAACCCTGTAGATCTTCCTGATATTATGTTTATTTACTATGATACTTACTCGAATTAAGCCTTGACTGAGAATTTAGTGTATGCCTGTCATCTGGATTACCCAAGTTACAAAACGAAGGGTACGTAAAAAGTGCAACTCTGCTCTCTGCTCAACGTTAAGTTGTCCCTTGCCAGATATCTAGCGCTGAGTTGTAGTGGATTTTGCATTATGTAATGCATTTACACGCATAGTTTGAAACACTTACTTCTAACAGGATGGTCACCAAATTAAAAACAAATGGTTCGTCGTTTCGTAATCCACACTGTAGTTATATTATTCTTCCTTTAAATTTATTAGTTACAAAATTATTTAACCATTACAGAGTTGATACTATACACTCTGTTCCTTTATTCGAATGATTTGCTATTTATGTCGTTAGTTTCGGTTGCTATGAAATATTTGTCAAAATAAAAATTTGTGTCAACTACAATATGAGCACTGGTTAATAATTCGTTACGTTGTCGACTGTCCCAATTTCTTCCATAAAATCTTGATAAAATGTCCTAAATTTTTTATTTAAAGAACTATTAACCTCCAGTATTTTAATACTAAAACCTTTTCTCATTATACCATGAGTGAACTTTGTATTGATTTGAAGGTAATAAAACGCATAGAAAAGAATATGTATCCATTTTGGTTGTTTGGGTTTGACAATTTGCGTGCAAAATTAAGCACATCAACTACAGTGGAAACGAACTGGCGAAATAAATCCTCTTCAAAGTTTGAACGTACAGAGTAAATGTTTGTTTTATTTAAATATATCAATGGAATGATCTTTGAAGTTAAAACATTTTTGAATAAGTGCACTTAATTAAAACGGATTAAAAATCAAATGCCTCTGAGTATGTCCATGCAACTACAAAAGAACATTTAGTGTTAATTAATTATTACATATAACATGCTTATCTTAGTTTTAGATTTGTTTTGAGTGTGTTGATAACTACGTTTTCAAATTATTATAATAATAAGGTTACGTATATTTTATAAACATGCAAGGAGTAAATGTTATTGTATATATATTATTATAGTGTTATTACAGTTTCTCATAAGAATTAAACAAACATAAATTAATAATTTTAACATCGCGCCGTGATTTAATTAAAACTTTAAGCCAGAAAATTTTATACACATAATTATATAAGCACTAGTTATGTTTCAATTTCTGTAGAATTAAAACGGATAATACACACGCTAAATAATTTATAAATAAATGTATGCACCGTAATAAATTTTTCATTGTATCTAAGTTTATTAATTTCCATTATAAAGGGTTTATTTAATTTTACTGAATATTTATAAATTGTTTCTATGTGCATAATACCCCTTAGACCATTTACTATTAAAGCAATATTGAAATAGATGATATAAAATCAGTTTTCGTTTACTGATTTCCATTTAAATTAGGTATAAGATAAATTATTGACAACATTCATTATATGATATAACATAAATTATTCGGACCTAGTTTGCGTTTCCTTTGTATAAAGTTTGACTAAAGCAATTATCCCAAACTTTCGGATTGTCCTGTGTTATGGAGAATACATCCAATCATACTTTTATGTTTAAAAACTTTTAAGTGTTATCGTGATCTTTTATCCAGAACAACTTCTCTTGATAGCAATTATATTTAAAAATCTTTACTGGTTTCTTTTTTAAACGAATTAGTAACTGAATTTTATTGGAAAAAATCAGTCATTTTTTCTCTATCTAAAAACAAGAATAATTACTTTATGTTTTGGAATTAAGTACAAAACTTGTAATTAGGTAAAATAATAATCACGAGTCGCCCCAGCCTAGTTGCCGTATTTGGTTGTTTTAAACTCATCTAAGTAAAATCTTTAACTTGAAATTAAAAATTTTAATTACGGTACGCACGTACATTTTATATTACAAATTATTCTACATTCATCTTTGAATAATTAAATACTTCAATAAAATTCATCATTTATTAAAATGATTAAACTAATTCTCAACGATTTAATTTAGTTCAAGTCCATGCGAGCCAATAAGGAATCCCCAATCTAGTAGTTCATTACCCCGAAGCCTCACTTACACTTTAAGCAATCACTATAAACAGCGCGCAGTAGAACATGTTTATAAATTCTTCTAGAATATTTTCTGACGTAACAAAGTTGCGGTTGGCACCATAAATAAATAAATATGTATGTATATATATATATATATATATATATATATATATATATATATATATATA
>JAHWXV010856844.1:0-13358 GCA_024586415.1 Phrixothrix hirtus
AGTAGCTAAACGGTGAATGGGTTTCCCACTTAGCGTTGAACGATTCGGAAACCTTCATTGAAATTCACATTGCGTTAAAATTGCAACCAATTGTCCCGTTAAAGACATCGACACAATTATTTCACGTTCTTGAGGATGATATGTATTCATTTTTTACACAATAAATACTGTACGTGTTCCTCTATAAATGCCAAAAGAACTCTGACTTTTGCTACTGTATACAAACATTAAGGGCTGTTTACATTGAGTACTGACTTTTGCCCCACCTAGTAGATACAGACTAGTCTATACTTCACAACATGTATACGCTATGGTTCGTCAACATGTAATGATTTATTTTACGGTAAGACAAAAAGCGAAGGTCATAGGTATGAAAGCGCTAAAATGGGGGGTGGGCAAAACGTCTACTCGGAAAACGAAAAGACGCTAGAAGAAATAAATGCTATAATGGATACCACGGCAAATAAAACAAAAAATTGTCCACAAATATATGTGTTACATTTTAAATTTCCGCGAGTATTATGTGTTGGATTCCTCCCATGTAATCATTTGTTGATTCTGATAAGAATCGTTTGTGTGGTGACAACGTTTGCATATCATCGGACCTGGTTGCTTTTCCACATTATCTTTTATTTGTATGTACAGACTTTTTTGTGACTGGTGTTATTAATGGTTTTCAAGCTATGGGCAATCTTTGGGTGCCATCCGTCGTATTTAAATTATTAGGCCGTTTTTCTATTTCGATCGCCTCTCGTATAATTCTTCTCGTAGTGTGTTTAATGTTTACGAGCATTTTAGTGTTATCAAAATCAATTGTATGTGACGTTGTCTTTACATCTTGGGATAGTGATGACGTTCTTTCAATTCTTACGGTGGCGTTTTTATAATCATTCCATGGTTCATTGATTCTTCTGTTGGTTTGTCCTATATGTGATTGGCCGCAGTCACGGCATGGGATTTCATATACGCCCTGACATTCTAATTCTATTTTTATTTTCGGATTTCGAAGTATATTACTGATTTTTTTATCTGTTTTGAGGTTAGTGTCGATATTTTGTTTTTTTAAGATTTTGGCGATTTTGTTTGTAGTTCCTTTTACGTATGAGAGATACGCCTTGTTGGTTCTTTCTTCTCATCTTTAGAAGATGTATGTTCTTTTTATATTTAGTTCGATAAATCCGGTAAATTCGTATGGTACCTTTCGAAGTGTGGTCATGTCTTTATCCACATTTTCAGCATCGGCTAGTCTTTTTGATCGTGTTATTAGAGTTTTGACCACTAAATGTAATTGAGCTGGGCGGTGGTGTGATTGGGCGTTTAGGTATTTGTTTATGTGCGTGGCTTTCGTGCGGCAAGTCATACATACGGCAAACCAACAGAAGGATCAGTGTACGATGGGAAAAACATAACAACGCCGTGGTAAAAATAGAAAGAAAGTCATCACTAGCCCAACATGTAACGATAAGCATCACATACAATTGATTTCGATAACACTTAAATGTTTGCAAACATTGAACACACTACGAGAAGAATAATACGGGAGGCGATCGAAATAGAAAAACGGCCTAATAATCTTAATTTTGATAAAATTGAGTATCGACCGGTAATTGTTTTTGAAAATGCGGATACACCATCATGAAAAATTGAGTGATTGAATTTAGGACGGGAAAAACAGAAGTCATGATGAATACCGTATTAAGGGACCAGTTTCTGTATCCACCCCTAAAAATATTGATGCTATGAATGGCGTGATTTTGATGAATTGACGAATTAGGTTCAGACGTATATCTGAAACTTTACCTGTAAACGAGTCTTTTTTCACGTTGCATGTAATGATTTGGGTACCAGAAGGTTGGTTGCCAAATGCATTCTTAACTGTCTAAATGCTAATCAAAAACGGTTTAACTTCACAGAGTTATTTTATTGCCATTTTGATGAGGATTTTTTGAATTTTTTAGATGGCATTGTAATTATAGATGAAACATTGATCCATCATTATGATCAGAAACGGAACTTAAAGAGAACAATGCTATTCGGGGTAATTTTAAATTATTCTAGATAGTTAAAATGGCGCAAATTGCAAATTTCTATTGCAATTTAGTTTATTATACATAAAATCAATTTTTAAATTTATTGAAAGATAATATAATTACAATATACAGTTCTGTAAAAATAATTTCGATATTTATAATAAATATTTTTGAACATAATACAATATCAATAAACGTATAACTAAAATAAATGTATGTTTGATGTTGACGTTTGTGGTTAAAATTTAAAAAAGGCGTATTGGTATAAAGAATTTAATGAAGGTCTTGCCGCATGTTGATGAATATGTAAATCTAATATGCTCACGATAAATATGAAATTTAAATCTATTTCTAATTTTAAAATTGCATTGGAACTTAAAGAATTACAGTAAATAATTACTTAAAAGCAATTGTGTAGATACTCATAGAATTTCTTTAGATAACACCGCGGTTTTATAATATTAGAGATCCATTTAAATTTCATATGGTTACCTACAAAATAAAACAATATTTAGTATGAATATATTTATAACATGTATTCCGGTTACATAACTTTAAATACACAAATTTGCATTAGGTTTGACTATCTTGAATAATATCTAAGAACAATAACGTTTTTGCCTGTCAAGGCATTATACATTTAAAAATTACTTAACCTTTCCTGTAAATAATGAATCTCTAATTAGTGATTTTCCTTCCAGATCTTACATAACACAGAAAAGATGCTTTCTCATAAAATAGTAAAGTAACGTGTGTCCCAGAAGTCTTGGAATCAACTCTTGGCATGTCTTTGACATGATAGATCATTTCTTATTTCACACTTATATTAAAATTATAACAAAAAACAAATAACCGACAAATGTTAATTTTTAATAGTTGTCACTGAATATTACAAATCACTTCCTTTCCACAATAATTTTTACTAGTTGTCACTGATATTGCAAATTATCACAACAATAAATATCTTTTGTTCTTGTGTGGACAATTTCCGGTTTAATAAATAATAAATAGAAATTTGATAGTAATTTGTAATAATCAGTGACAAATAATAAAAATTGCATTTGTTGGTTATTTATTTTGACATTTTAATTTTAATGTGTGTGTGGCAAGGGTTGATTCCAAGACTTCTGGGACACACGTTAGATACCTCAGTATATACATAAATAATGACCTAAGAATGTGACTAATGATGATAAATTACATGTCATAAATTATTTCATAAGATATAAGATTTTTCAAAAGGAATACGTAAGTTGAATTGTTGATATCTTTTTTATTTTTTTATAATATTAAGAAGTTTGACACCACCTGATTACTCCAAGAATGGGATATTTTAATGTTGCAGTTGTTATGGCAATAACAGTTTGTTATTGAATTTCACAACGTTTTTGCTCAACATTTGCAGTAATCGTCATGTTATCAACAAACAATTCCAATTGTTTGATCGTAAGGTCACTAGAATTTTTGGATTTTAGAGTTATTCAAAAGAAGGGGTATTTTTAAACAAAAGTCTAGGACAGTTCGTCAACTGAAAGAATTGATTACATAAACTGTAAAAGATATTCCTGAACATTCAATCACTGACCTAATTTACCAATTACATTCTACCGGGTTTTGGAGAAATTTTTGTTAATATTTTTTAAGCTATGTATCTACTTTTGTAACCATATTTTATTAATTTGTTTTATTATTAATCTAGCAAGCACAAGCTACTGGCACACGAACCTATTACTTCTTTTCAACTCGCATCGGCTGCACTGAAAACAATTATCTCACTTATTTTATTTTAACAAAAGAAAATGATTAAGCAAGTTTAAGGTGATACATAAAACTAATCTAAAAATAATTGAAAAGGTTACGAAGTGATTGAATGAGCGGCAAATCAAATTTTAGTAAAATAGAATTAGGAAGCAACAAGAAAATGTTAACTATTATGCAAACCAAATAGGAGCAGCGATGTTTGCAAAAATAGAATGCAAACTAACAAGTGAAAATGTAAATTGAATCAGTTGATTTTGCATCGTAGAATATATTCTAAGAATCTATTAACGCAACCAAGAAGAACACACCAATTGTTACGAAACCACACCTTAATATGGAAAAGACACATATGAAGTTTGTTTCTGTTATCTTGGAAATCGTAAGAGATGCAAAGATCGTTAAAAAAGAGAAAGTTTATTATATTATGTAGACAATTCAAATAGGTTGAAGAAGTTTAAAGTATTTCTGGTATTATCCGAAGATATCCGAGAAAAATAAAGATTATGTTGATCTAGAATTAAATATATTTGCCAAATTTTAAAATCAAAACTGTAAGTCCATATTTAAAAAGCTAAGTTGAAGTTTCCCTCAAAAAGACGATGTCGACTAACAAGGAAGGACTAGTCATGGTTTTAGCAACAAAACATCGAATATTTAACATTTTAAACGTAGAATTATGTTTATAACAGAAAAACCTTAAGTTATTTGAAAATTACATGTTGATATAAATATTGAAAAATGAAACGTTAGAAATACAAATACAATTTAGCGATATCGGAGATTTTCTTTTGTTCGCATAGATAATGACAGATGTGTTAATTATGGCGTCGGGTGATGTACCGAACTTTGTTGCACAAGGTAATATCATTAAACTTTTATATGCAGAAGGTGAAAAAGATATTAATATACTTCGTCCATTTCAGGCAGAATTTGGAGAAGAATGTCTTTCACGTACTCAGGTATTTTAATGGTGTAACTTGTTCAAGTCCGGCCGTATATTGTAAAAAAACACTTCGCATGCTTTAAGACGTACTACAGTAAGCCGATTACATATCCTATGAATTGAGATTATTCGAACAATCAGACGAATACAAAGGGGCGAAATGACGAAAATACTGAAAGTTAATGTTCATGACATACAAGCTATCGTCCATGATAAACTTAAAATTGCGAAAGTAAGCATACAGTGAGTGCCAAGAAACCTGCCCGACGAACAGCGATATAAACGGATTGTGATTTCTCAGGAACATTTTCAAACTTTTCAAAATGAAGGAGATAACTACATTTCAGAAAGTAAGCAAGCTATATAGCATGGAATGATGTTACTCAGGTTCTTCGCTACCCAAAAAGTTTAAATCTGAATAATCGGCAGAAAACTGATGGCGACAGTGTATACACCATACATGTTTGTTCATAAAAGACGGACAATGCTATTGCTCGTCATTTATTGTTCGATTTTAATAAACCAAAAACCACAGTAAATAACTCGAAAAGAACTAACGCTGGTGTTAAAACTTTAGTTATGTTTATATTTTGTTATAACTTTAATTACATTTACAATTTCATTTTGTGTTTAATTAAACGCCAATTTGGCATCAATTCTTTGTATCAAATTGGGATAACGCGTATAATCCACACGACAACCTTGATAGCAATGCGCGAATAAAAATGTTGATGGTTGCTTTTAAGTTAGTTATTAATTCAATAAACATACAATTTGCTTAATGAACCGGTGTAAAATCAAATATATAATAAACCATAAACTTATTGCAAGTCTTATTTTGTTATACATTAACAGCTGGCTTTAAGAAAATCGGCGTCAGCTCCATCCCCTTCGAGTGACGATAGTCACCTATGTTTCTTTTAACGGTATGTTATAGCTTTTTTGACTGATTCTTGTAGAGATTTCTCTTATGATTCCAAAAATGTATAACATCATCCACTTTGTATTTGAAATTTGGGAGAAAAAACGATTTCTTTCTAATAAAAACTCATACAGGTTGTGGTAATATTTAGGTTTAATTCGAGAAATAAAATAAAAAAATTTTTACGAATCACAAATACTACTCAAACTTAACACCTTCGTTTTAAATATATAATCGGCATATCCTTGAGATAGATTGTGTTGCGTTTAATAAAAGTATTTAGCGGGATTTCAAAACAGGCTTTCAAAATGCGTTTTCTTGGCGTATTAATTGTGTCCCTATGTATTAAATAAACTTTGTCTTTTAATTGGCCCCTTAAAAAATGTTCAACTGATGTGGTAGATCCATAAGTTCCCAACCAATTTTCGCCAAATTGTCCATTTATATAGTTTACATTTATTCTTGCTTTGTGAGGCCCAGCTCTAACTTGCTAGAAGTAGAGTTCCTTCAATTCGGCTAAGAGCAACCCATCCAAAAGCTCTTGTAAATTCTCAGAAATAAGTGCGCGATATTTCCCTGCATTTAAAGTGCCATTTATGAAAATATGTCCTATTAATCTATCAGTGAGAATACCATATTCGACATTAAAAGTAACTATTTAGAAAATTGCGTTCCACGACAATTCTGGATTTTTCTCTACTCCACCTGCGATGAATATTTTTGTTAAAAAGGCCATTATTGTTGAAAGTACATTCATCGGACCAGACTATTTTCGTGTAAAACATAGGATCCTCTCCTAATTTGGATAAATACTAATTACAAAATTCCATTCTTTTTCCTATCATTTTCTCGGCTAGCATAAGTTTTCTGAGCAACGTGTAATTTAAATTTGTGTTTTTTTTTTAAATCGAATGAATGTTTTCAAATTATGCGCAATTTAACGTGTTGAAGTGTGAAAAATCTCCACATACACAAGATGACCTAATTTTAGATATGCGCTCTGACAATTCAGTGAGTTGGTTACTTATAAACCTTTTAAATGCAGCAACTTCCTGGCCTAGAAAGGATTCATAATAGACAGCTACCGCTAGTAACAATTTTTGCGGCACCCCAAGTAAGCTTTCTACATATCGGTTAATCATCCGTAATATATTTTCTTAATGCCAGCATGCAGGACTTTGCGAGTTATTTAATGTGGTTTTTGTCAATTAAAATTGGACAATAAATTACGATGTTATAGGATTGTCTGTTTTTTATGAAAGAGCCCATATATTAATTTTAGATTTTGGCGGTTATTATATGTTATAGTTGACTCCCGCAGGTCTGTCTTTTGGTTCTGAGAAAATACGTTGGTCTTTTGACGCCATTTAGGTAGAATTCCATCTGCCATTTTCAAGTCTTTGGCACTAGTGGGTCTTTTTATATAATTTTTCGGTTTGATGGTTGAGTGCACCAGAGTGAAAGTAATTTATTCTGTCTCGCGTTTATGGTCACAATGTAGAAGGGGCATTACAAGTCGATATTTTGGAGCTTTCTTTGATTGTTTTGTTATTATAAACTGGACTATAATCGTTTTCCACACTATAGACAATCTTTAGGCATCATCCCTTGTGTTAAGGTTGTCAGCCCGTTTTTCTATTTAGATTGCTTTCCTAGTTTTTCGTTTAGTTAGATATTCTATATTTGCCAGCTTCTTGGTATGTTCGAAGTCGATAGAGTGTGAGGTAGTTTACATTTTGCGCTAATTATGAAGTTTTTTCTCCTTTTTACAGCATTTTGGTGTTCTGATCGTTTCACCTTGATTCTTCTGTTGGTCTATCCTATATATGAACAGTTATAGTCTCCGCATGGTATTACGTAAATTGGTTGGCTTTGTAGATTGATTTTTATTTTAGGAGTAAAAGGTTTTCACTTCGGGGCATTCAACCATGAAACAGAAAAAGTATTTAAAGACCCGCCGGTGCCGGACGACAGTAGTACGATCCGTATAACAAGATCAATAAGTAGACACCAGCAGACGAAGATTCGAAAATAACAGATGGAATTCTACCGAAACGTCGTCAAAAGACAAACGGTTCTTCTCAGAACTAAAAAGACATAAACGCTAGCAGACACCAGGAAGTCAATCATAAATTATAATTATACGAGGAGCACCATATATAGTGTGATCCTTGGCTACACTGCATGTTTAAGACGCAGTCTAACGTTTGTAATGGGAAGTTTGACATTTTTGACCATAACCTTATTCAGAACATTTTGACATTTGAGCGTGATTAGTGGTGCTTATAGTGACTTGCAAATTGTACCTCAGCGTAAAAATGGAATTAACTCGTGAACATTTTCGTGCGATGATTTATTACGACTTTCGACATGAATTTTCTAGACAAGAGTGTATCTATTAACTTACTTCCACTTTTCGCGATGAAGCCCCATTTTTTGCCACTGTGAAACGCTGGTATAACGAGTGTAATCGTGGCCGCCGTTGGTTCACCGACGAAAGTCGCAAAGGTCGTCCAAAATCAATTGTTGTGCCAGAAAACATTGATGCTGTGCAAGAACTGATAATGCAAGATCGTTATGTGACATACTGTGAGATTGAGGCATATACAGACATATACCAGCATATATAAAATATTGCATGAACATTTAGCCGTGAAAAAGGTTTGTTCTCGTTGGATACCACATAATTTGAAAACATCTGAAAAAGATGTCCGTGTCGATTGATGCAAGCAAATGCTTAGGAAATATAATGGCCTTGCTTCAAAAGACGTATATAATATTGTAATAGGTGACGAATGATGGATATATGCGTATGAGTCTGAAAGCAGTTGATTGTTTGGGTGTTTCAAGATGAACCACACCCAACAAAAGTTATTTGCGCTCGAAGCGCTTCGAAGCAAATGGTCGCCTGTTTTTTCGGAAAAATTGGTTATATGGCAACAGTGCCTTTATAGGAACGTAAAACGGTAATATGGAAAACAAACAAGCGCCGTAGGATCATTCTGCATCACTACAATGTGTACTCTCACACATCTCATCTAACAACCGATTATGTGTATACTCAAAAAATCAAATTAATGGGTCATCCGCCGTACAGTCCTGTTTTGATACCCAATAGCTTCTTTTTGTTCCTGAACGTCACGAATAAATTGCGTGGGCAACAGTTTTCGACGGGAAAAAAAGCCGCCGAAGCATTCAAAAACCATGTTTTAGAGATGTCTCAAACAAAATGGCAAAAATATTTTGTCAATTGGTTCGGAAGAATGCAAAAGTGTATAGTCATAAGCGAGAATATTTGAAAAATCAATAAATCAATGTTCAATGATAAATTGCTATTACTTTATTATTAGGCTCACAATATAAATAGTGCCCCTCGTATATATATATATATATATATATATATATATATATGAATATTTTCAAAATTTCCACGGAGATTTATAGATTCACCGTAGAATTAGCTCAATTACCATTATTATTATAGTAAGGTTTCGATTTCAATAGGATTTTGTTTAATATCTTACAGTTTCAACAGTAGGTATGTAAAATTATTCAATCGTATCTTAGCAGTAAAATAAGAAATATGCCCTGTAAGCAAATAGGTAAGTAGTAGGACACACAGCAATAAAAATATTACTGCTAACTATTCAATGAGCATTCTCACACTACGGTTCCAATTCGTTGTACAGTTTATTAAACTGAGTTGCTTGCTTCGGTCACTCATTATTTTACCCTTCACTATTCTGCAATTGATTTATATTAAATTTGTTTTAAATGTTTAGCAGTTTTGAAAACAGCTTTATATTTACAAGAAAGAAGAATTGTATGGATAAATGTTTAAAATTAATTTAGGTGTTGCAAACACATTTTAGAGTGATATATTCCTTAAAATTGTGTAACATTTTCTCGTAAACAATTCGACTACTGAAACACAAAAACATTAAAATGAAAAAGTAAACTATTTTTCTATCTTTTTTCTAAGTTTTCACTCCTCTGTTTTCAATTTTCATAACCTGTTTATTTTGGAGGGTTCTAATGCACCCTTGCATACCGTCTACTACGTCATAAATATATGCAGTATCGGCTTAATAAAAGAAACGTGTTTGGATTATGGTGGACATCGAAAAAAGATGCTATATTTAGAAATATTGTTGGCAACTGCAAAATAAATAATAAAATTTTCAGAGAAAGTAATTATAGTTTACATATCTATGTATGTACATTTCGTGTGTTCAAGCTTATTTACGTGAACGTAAATATCAAGAGAATTAAAATTGTGATCTTTAAAATGTAATTTTTATTATTATTCTAATTTAATTCTAAATATTTCGAAAAGTATACATACCCGTTTATATTTGGTATTACATTTAAATAAGATTAATTGAATGATTTAGAAATTTAAAAAACGTAATAAATAAATTTATTTCTTTAAAAAAAAAGGTTTACATGTTCAGAATCAATGTAAGAAACGATCGTGTTAAGCTTTGATACAGTGTCAATATTTCACCCACTTTTGCTACAATCGTCATCAGAACAGAAGGATATCGCCAGAAGCACAGTAACTCCACTTGTTAACAAACCAGAAGCCAAACTAAAAGCAAACTTGGCAGTTTTTTGATATTAAATTATAAGGTATGATTCTACAAAATACATTTTTTATACAACGGACGCGTTTAAGCGAGGTAACTGTAGAATTTACCATAAACGGGTTTCTGTTGTTTTGGTTGTTACAATATTAAACGTGTCTAAATTGTATGACGTCAACAGGATGGGTGTTGTGTATTGTAAACACATATATGATTAGTATGTTCACAAAATTCTGCTTCAACTTGGGGAGCAGATGGTAACAAATTCCTCAGATTGGGAAATAGATGGGGGTTTTTAATTAAAGCCGGTAGAAAGAAGTTAATTAATTCATCGAAAATTTATTATTTATTAATATACAGGGTGTTTTCTTGACCATTAGATACAAGCAAGAAACATTCGGGAACTATGATAGGATTAACTATAGCTATAAGGTATTAATAGTTTTGATTGGATGACTAATAACATTTAAAACAATTTAGATGTTGCTACTTTGTTAAGTAACTATGAAAATATTTTTGATAAATACAGTATTTAATTGATACTTCTTACTGTTGCTTCTTTCAGTAAAAATCATTAATTCATTTGTTTGTGTGTTTGTTTTGTGGTTGAGACTTCGGGATGTGGACATTCCCTTGGTCCTCTTGGCTGTAACCACTATGCTCAGTAAGAGTTTTGCCGAATCTGAAGGAGTTTCACCACCAGTAGGTATTTTTAACGTGCCAAACATCACATTGACACGGGATCTACGACCTTACTTCCTTATCCGAGAAAAAGGCATGCATTTTAAAATTTTCCCAACTGAAAAATTTACCAATCAGGTTTGAACCCGGGTGCCTTAGATGTAGAGGCAAACATTTTAACCACCACACCAATTGGGGCCGGTTTATTAATTTGTAATAGTTTTACTGAAGTATGCAATCGAAAATTAACAACTACTGATACTATTTCTACTATTATTATTTACGTACTATGTGATAGGGTGTGGTGGTTTATATAGAAATGGTGTTGCAATAGTTTACAAACGCTATATCTGTGAGTGCACAACGTGTTCAAAATTGAACTCCCTATTTCTTGGTGCATAGAACTAGACTATATGAAATTGCACATGATATATGTATTTAATAAAGATGTGATAAAATATTTTTCTACTTATTATTCTTATTTAGTGTGCGGGAATATTCTCGCTCTAGATACGCTATAAACACAAGTAGTGACACCTAATGGAAGTTTTAGCTACGACAAAATATTTAATAAAATAGCATTATATATTTACATAATGATAACTCTAACAAACGGCATAATAATTATTATTTTATTAAATTATAAAAAAGAATGATTTACATCAATAAATTGGTATTTTGATGTAGAAAATTGCGATAACAGTGGCATTTATAAAAGCAACTACTTAATGCTACCTATTACACATAATTAATTTTGGAAATTAACATTTGATTGTTTGATCATTATTATTTTAGTTTTGACAGTTTGTTGAAAACTACACATTTCCAAAGATTTTATACAAAGGTAATTTGTAGTCGTAGAAAAAGTATAGTCTGTAACTCGTATGGAATTACTTATTCCATGCACGTGGATCCAATACAGTTTCTGCAACGAATATATAAACAACCTTTAAACCATTCAATTCAGCTTAAAAAACTACATAAGCAACGAAAATTTCAGAAATTTGCATGCCTTCAGGTTGTAAATAATATTTTACCAGAAGTTTTAAAACTGTACATCACATACTTTCAAATAAAAATTAATCCATATTTTTGTAAATACACGAGGGATAAATAATACGTATTTTAAGTATTTGAAAATATTCTAAAGTACACCTGTATACCGTTAAGGGCATCTAGTAAATACAGATGGACACAAGTATGTATAGCCTGCAATAATCATTTCTGCAAAATAACAAGAATAGATTTGCATCAAATGTATATACTGTGGAAATTATGAAATAGCAATTCAGGTACCTTTCAGTATCTAAACGTTTTGAATGAATAAATCTACGAGAGTCATTTCAGTATAAAATTGATGTGTTATAATCAACTAGCAAAAAAACATGGAACACGTAACAACACTATACAATTCTGTTTAATGAGTTTGATAATGTCAGAGAATGTTGAACAACTCAAAGGAAGAATCTTAATGTATCAGCAGTGAAATATAAATTATTTGGGGTTGCTTTTTATTACACGAAATTGACGATAGCGGAAGAATAACTACCACTTAAAAAGATTAATATCAAAAATGTTTTGGAGGAAATATAATTCCGTCCCTATTCAAGTTAAGTGACGAAAAAATTGTTATGATGTAAGTTAAATAAATAGGAGCCCGATGAGTTCGCGTATTTAATGTTGATTTACCAAGGTAAACGAATTAGCCACTGATGTTAAAATTTTATCAAAGATAGTAATTTTTAAAAAATCCAAATATTTTTAGTAATTGGAAAATTAGTTATACTATGTTGGTATTGTTTATAACACAGCATAGCAAGTAAATTAAGGTTAATTCCGTCTACAATTCCATGAAACCGTGGGTTCATAACGCATCTCAAAGCCCCATTATAAGGGGCACACAGGTTCATTACAGTAATCACAAAAATTAATAATGACTATATCTAGTGCGACCTGGTTATAACAAAATTAAATTATACCTTAGTTCCTTTTCAGCTCGTGTACATCAGCCTTTAAAATTAAAGAAAACTCTTTTAATAGTATTACCATTCTAAACGTAAATATATTTCTTAATAGTAGAAATAATTCTTAACGTTTATTAATACAGTAATAATTAAAATGATGTTATTTCAATGCACTGACTTTGGCTTATCGCTATCAGAGAATCGAAGGAAGCTATTTATTTATTTGAACTACAGTTGAAACTCTTATTTTTAGGTGACGCTGACGTGTTAATTGAGTAGAGGGAGATAGGGAGTTCTGGCCCACCATTTTTGCCCAACCTTGAAAACCGGTTTTTAATGACCCCCCCGCGGCATAATTGATTTTTAATGACCCCCTAGAAAATCAAAAATGGCCGTCGAAATAACAGCTTAGTACATTACCTCGTGAATATAACTTTGTTAAGTTAAGTTAAAAACACTTGCATATTACAA
>JAHWXV010857004.1:0-11655 GCA_024586415.1 Phrixothrix hirtus
CTTAGATCTGTGTCAAATAACTCGGATCTGAAAGAAGTTTGCTAAGCAGTCTAACAAAGGGTTAACCTTTAAATAAAAAGGTAACTAGAGCAATTAGCACCCTGCCAAATAGACCTGCGAGGCAACACCCTTGACTGGAGATATACACAAAATGTTTTTTAAATAATTGTTTACTTGCATTACTTAAAGATATTCCATTGAATATTAAAGCTACGATGTATTATCAACAAGATGGGACCTTACCTTATAATAGTTTAATAGCTAGAAATAAGATAACCAATTAGTGTAGTGGTTAGCATGTTTGCCTCAACATCTAAGGGACGCGGGTTCGAACCTAATCGAGGTCGATAAAATTTTAAGCGGGAAAAGTATTCGGGTCAATGTGATGTTTGGCGAGTTAAAAATTCTTACTCGTGGTGAAACTCCTTCTAATTCAGTAAAATTCCAGTCCAAGAGGACCAAGGGAATCTTTGCAACCCGAATTCTCAGCCATAAAACACACAAACAATTAAATAATATAACCAAAATTTTTGGGAATTGCTGGATTGATCGCAATAGACCCATCGTTTGGTCGTCTCGTTCCCTGAACCTAACTATCATGGACTATTTTATTTGGGGAAATGTAAAACAAGTAAGTAAAACAGTTAAGGATATGATTGATGAAAATCACATAGCAAACTAAGTCAACATTTGTATCTAATAAGAAGAAAGGGCATTTGAAAATTTAATTTCATTCTCAGAAAAAATTTTATTTACCTACGTTGTTTCTTCTAATAAGTTATTCTAAAATTTTGTTCTGTAAACACAAAAATTATATGCCTAAAAAGAGAACAAAATTGTCTATCTAATAACACAATTTAATTTGAAGAAAAGTAAAGGTGACGTTGCTCCTTTGTTATGGTTAAAAAAATTTTATTATATCAAATTCAACATTTCACTTCAATTTTCATGAAAGCTTGGATCTTCTTGTATGTAAAATCATTTTATAGAGCGTCTTGAATCTATCTATAAAGTACATTCAAACATCATAATTGTGTTACCACCTTAAGGTTCAAATTAATGTGATCACTTTGCATTCTCACTCTCAATTCCTATATGTTGTATCTAATACGCTATCTTCTACTCCCACATTTTAGTCGTTCAAAGCGATTGAAATATGAAGATTATAATGCAATTTTAACTAGTGCACGTTTACTTATTATCTTTATGAGACTTCAGAACAACTTTATTGTTTAAAGAAATTATTTATACATTGTTGCATGTTTCAATACTAGTGCTTGTAAATACAAGGTCTGTTCAATGATGAATGATCATAATTTTTTCTAACTACATACCTTCATTCATCCTCCAACTGCTGTTGGTCTTTTTCACAGTGGTTCCCATTGGTTATAATGCACTTATCACAGCATTTATACTATCCTTTAAAGTGTACTGGAGGCCACTCTTTGACAGGTCCTACAGAGTCGCTACTCAGCCTTTATCGCTTGTCCTGAAGACTGAAATCGCATTTCACAAAGGTACTTGATCACTTCCGACACAAAAACCACAATGGGCAAGATCTGAGCTGTAGGATGGATAAGGTACACATTTCACTTTTATTTCGGCAGGATACGCCATTTTTATATTTGTAATGCGTGGCCTGCGTTATCATCGTGTAACATTCATCTTATTACGTGAAGGTTTGATCATTTTCACCTGACATAATTCTTCAACTGTTTGATACGCTTTTGTAATAGTATTTTGTTACAGTTGTGTATAGTGGTACAACATGTTAATAAACTGAGCCTTACACCTTAAAGGATGCGATCACCATGACTTTACCGCAGATGCTACTACCTTGACTTATTTTCACACCAAGCTTAGTCTGAGGGCCAAAATGAAGAAGCTAAGTTTCATCAACAATTATTGTCCTGTACCATTCTTTTGAACTCGGCACGCAAACATCAGTAAGGAGTTTCCGCGCCAACCGCATACACAAACACGTATCATGTGCAGATTTTCTGTTACCAAATTACGTAAAAAGATCCAAATATTTAGAATCTCTGACAGTTATTTTAATATGATTAGTCAATCTTCTCGCACAATCACAGTAGCTGTGTTGATGTTTGTTTCCGTTAAAACTAGTTAGAACAGTACTATATGGACGAACAGATTCCCAGAAGCCTCTTCTAACAATGAATAAGCCTCAACTCTTGATCTCTTCAGAGGCTGTTTTTTACGTGTCAAGCCCATTGTTCAGTAGGCGAAGCTGAATATCTTTGTAGCAAAACAACAAAAATTTACCGTGAAAATTGTAAATGCAAAATAGTTAGGATCATTCATTAATGAATATTCCTCGTATTTTGGCTGAAAAGTTTTGTGAGAAAATTAAAATATTCTGTGTTATAGAATTAAAACTTCTCCATAATTATACGAGTATAGTAGTATTAAGTAAACAAATCCATCCATTCTTGATGAATCTAAAAGTTTGTGTTAATGATAAACATATCTCATTGTCCCATTTTTATATTTCTCTTTGGTGATAATCAAACTAAATTTTTGCAGTGTCAACAATTTGAGATATCGGTACCTGCTTATCATTTTACCGACGTATGCATCGTTATTTTTCCTTAAGTTGAGTCCGTGCGTGAATTGCCAAAATTAATTAACATCAACGATCGAATAATCTAGATTTTATTTATATTTTATACATGTTTAATTGTTAAACGTCCAACAATTCTGTGCGCAACCAATGTAGTTACATACACCATTTAATATTTTAAATCGTTACCCTTTATAAAGTTATTGACCTAAAAGTGCTAATCTAATTAATGTATGTATGTATAGTAAGCACATTTCAAGCCGTGAAAAAAATTGATCCGCGCGAATGTATGATTATGAGTCGGATCGTGTTCCTTTCTAATTTCGTAATTGTTTGCGTGTATGGTACCCTCAAATTAAAAATGTCACTTGAAACAATTTATTGCAAAATATCTGACATGTAAAATCGCAAAGTAAATAAGATAATTAATTTTTGATTTAAAATAACATTTATTGAATTTAATCGTTTCATTCAGTAATAGCATCCTTTATTAATAATCTTTATTAGAAATTAATTTTATAAGTAGGCCATCACTGGAATGCATCTCTAGCTAACATTTGGAAGTAAACCCAAAATGTATGCATTGTCTCAATAAGTTTTTTTCGCCTTTTTCGCGTGGTAATACACATTACTCCACGATTCTTGGCCTATTACCTACATTTTTCTTCAATACCTCTTTTCGCATCTTCTAATTTAAATGTTATACTCTTTGATGTAATATAATTTTTAACAATTGCCCAAATTACCTGAATTGTTTTGACTCTGGATAATGGGAGGGTAGTCGTAAAACACTATGATCGTGTGTTTTCAAAATAGAATGTATTTTATAGCGATAATAGTGTTTGATATTTTTTATTATCAATTTAAGATGCAGAATTCTCTGTTGGTTAACAGTAAAAAATTTTTTTTATATCGGAAAAAATTTTACAATGCTCAACCGTAGTACCAGTGATCATTTTAGGAAAAAATCCACTTAAAGTTCACTGGTATAAATGTTGTACCAGTATGAAAATATTGCAGGATAAGTAATAGAACATTAAATATATTTGATTACATATGTGTTTGATTAAGATATGGACCAAAACAGTTCAAACATAAATCTATTTCACATTTGACGCATTGAATATTGGTTACTTTTCGCGATGTAGTGCTAGTACAATACTACATTTACGTCTGCTTGTATTCCCTGGAAAATATTCCAATTTGAGAACGATAGAACCTAAAGAAGATGGTCCCCGGTTTTTCCTGCACGTAAATCTTCTTATCAGTGCAGAAACTAGCAAACTTCTAAATTTCAGGTGACTTTTTCCATGCATTTTCAGTTTCAAAGTTTCCCCATACCAAACATTGACGTTTACTACTTATGCATCGATAAAATAGTATATCAGATTTATCCACTTTGTTGAAACCTTCTAATCAAATCGATTAATCCGACCCATGAAGATACTGTAATCTACTACAGCAAGAGGGCAATCATCGAGCAGGGGTTTTTGGCATGCACTTTCTTGTTTGGCGTATGGAGCCATAGTGAAATAGTGCCCTTTACAAAAATATTCGCAATAATGGCAACTTGGAAGCGAAATTATCAAACTAAATGCAGTTGCCTTTATTTTCAAAGGGAACTAACAAGTTTAGGACGACTCTATCACTTAATGTTAAAGCATCAGTTGTTTGACTTGGTAAACTTCGAAATTTATCAAGTAACCAGTTTCTACGCAACACAATGCTGCATCAAAGTTTATCGACCTTTACAGCAATCATGCTTCGAAAAATTTTGCATTTAAATGAGACCAGCGAACGTTATATAATTTATCATATCCATCAGTACTTTGTTTCGGCATGTTCAGATTGTTATTCAAAAGAAATCTCTATTTCTTTAAACCTCGCTTCACCGGAAACACCCCCCTTTGATTATAAAAGTTTGAGTCCGTAGACCAGAATAGGTTTATGGTCGACAAACGATTAAAAGAAAAGTGAGAAATTCCTCATTTGTAAGATTAAGTTGAGTGTGATATTCTTCTACATATAAATTAGATTTTGCTGCTATAGCGTCAATGAAATCATAACTAAAGGAATATTTAAACATATCAGAAGGTTCTTCTGGCTGAATAATTACGTTTAATAAAAGTCTGAGCAACAGGTAATGCTCTGGATCAATTCCAAACCTGAGGAGCGATTTCTTCTTCAATGCTATTCTCGCTAGCTGGTCAGAATTGTAATAAAATTCTGGTTGATTACTTGTATCTGGTTGAGACTCTACCATTGTAAATAAAAAATGTTCAATAGTCGAAGCTAAATATTGAGATACACTTTGGTTAATGTCACTTTTCATTCTTAGACTCTTGGATATAGACGGAATAGGACGATGTAGACATTAACGATAAACATTTGGGTGAAGAAGGGTCGCGATAAAATTCATCTTCGGTGTTAAAATCTTCCCCGAAATCTGAGTCACCTGCGTGTTCATCTGTAATGACCTGCATGTCAACAAGCAGTTTGTCTTCGATTAGGCCTGTTGTCCAATGGTGGATTTCAGACAAAAACCTTTTTAGCTACTTCAAACTACAAAAGATAGTGTATCCATTTATTCAAGCAATAATTTCAGCTTTTCAACAGATATGTTGATCCTTAATTTTGTATACTAAAGTGATTTTCACTTAATTGTAAAAATTTGCTCGTCGTTACAAAAATCATCAAATTAGAAACTTATATATATGATCTTCCAAAGAAAATAATTATTTTGAAACATGAGGTATATATTGTATACTTATTGTCACAATGTAAATAACGCGAATTTTTATAGAAATTGATATGCACGCATGAACATAACGCTGATTAAAGAAATATATTACTTACCTTTTATCAAAAATTCGCGAACCTAGAAAACATTTTTAAAAGTAAATGGAGCGTATTAAAACTAAAAATGTGCTGCCACGCTGATATATGCTGCCACGTACAAAACTCTAGTGACATATGCTCTTTGGTACAACAGGTATACCGCTTTCGAAAACTTCGTTGTTTGTGATTGTATAAAATCTGATCTCAAATTGTTTGCATGCCAGAGTTCATCCAATGAACTTAACAAATGCAGTTATATGCAGTATTAAAACATTTTCATGCATATTTAAACAGTTAAACCAATTCAATTATCCTTAAATCTGTTAACCAACCTAGTGCTATAATTCGTTTTTTTATAATCTTAATTTGGATCCGTGTTAAATTTCACATTATAATATGGTGCATCATCTATCACTAATCTTGAATTTTTGGTAAATTGGTAAAAATTTTCTTTTAATGATTTTTTATAATTTTTAAGGTTCATGTCATGATTATTCGTTTCTTAATTTATTTGATGACCTAGAACTCGGGGTATGGGAACTTCCTTGATTCTCTCAGCTTCAACTGCTACAGTTATTTCGCCATACCTACCAGAAGTTTGCCGAATCTGAAGGAGTTCTGTCATCACTACGGATTTTACTTTCTCATTGGAGAAGAAGGCACGTTTTAAATTTTTTTCGCTGAAAAATTTACCGATCTCGGCCGGATTTGAACTCTCGCCCTTTGGATTTCGATACTAATAGGTTAATGACCACACCAACGAAACTGACTCATGTCATGGTGGTAATGACCATATTTAAATATAAGCTGCGATGTGGAACGCGAATATAAGTCTACACGCGACGTCGCAAGACTCGGTTGTGCCAGCTGGCTCTTTCGATGCTGGAGAGGGGTCGGAGTTAGCACAACATAGGTCAGCTTACAATAAAGTATAAGAATAATAATGGACGTTAGTCGGTCGTAGAATCGCAGAGGCAACACACACCTGCACAACAAGGCGTATGATGTACTTAATTTACCCTAAAATTCCTCAAACTGTACCGTTGGTCCAGCAACCAGAAGTTCCACCTAGCTGAAAAAGGGTTAGGTAATGCTGTTCGTCGAAAATAATTCAACACAGATAATTAACAACAATATTTATTCCACCAATCTGGCGGAATCAACAAAAAAAGTATTGCAGTTCAACGAAAAAGTTAAAGTACTGTCTATATAACAAAGTCTAATGTATGTCCTCGAAGGGACGCATACATCAAGCAAAAGTTACCGAATTTTGCCTTTTAAGGATTAAGGCTAATGTAATATATAGTAATTAAACGATCGCACCTTGTATATCAAACGGTAACAAATGACTATAAATAGTAACTACGTTTACTTAGACGCGAGTATATGAAAAGCAGCAAATCAAATTAAGTAAGAAGCTAAGCGTTAGTAAGTCATAATACACTATCAGCGTAAGTAATGAAATAAATTTATCTAAAACAATTTGACTGATAGTCCATTTGCGACGGTTTCGTTCTCGAGATTAAACCAAGCATATGCAAGTATAACCACTCAAATAACTGGATTTTAAATTAATTAAAAATAATAAATAATAACTTTATGATGGGTGGAAGAATCCAAAGTAAAGTTTGTAGTATTTTTAAAATAAATAGCAAAAGCAAATTAAATGAATATTAAATTAGACGGCGTTACTTTATAGTGAATAATACAACTTTAGTGTATTGCAATTTACGTGTTTAAATAAATATTACATATGTTATAAGTTACAAATTAAAATGTAGAGAACGTAGTAGGACTTCATAAGCGGCGCAGATAATTTGATATAATTCAACGAAGATGTTAACCAAATACATTGCAGCTTATTTATAGAAAGTAATTATTAAATTGAGTAAACGTGCGCTGAAGGTTGAGCGACATAATGCGAAGAAATAAATAAAACACAAGTGTACGACCTTATTTAGAGGGGATTAGTAACCAGAAATCAGCAGGAAGCATCCGTAAGGTTGCGGCATCTTGATAAGAACGCCTGGTGGAACGAAGTCACCAGCCATAAACGATGGTAGATGTTAAAGTAGCACAAAGAAAAACCAACCGTTTAAGCACAGCGCGATTATTGAAAAAGAAATAACGAGTCGTGCCTCGAACATATGCACATGATAACATAGAAATGTATCGATAAACCTAACATACGCGAATTTTTTGTCGAATTTGACCAAGGACTTTTGATTTAATACGAATGTAATAATAACATTTTAAAATACAGAATGTTCTAAAGCAGATTATTTACTAATTAATAAAGCAACATATTTGTAGCAAAGAATTTTTTTTAATTCACATGCTCAATAATTTAACAACGTGTATACGAGGTTCAGCAAAATAATAATTAATTTCTATAAGTAACCGAAAAGATTATAAATCTAATTTTGACCGCCACAAATCTAAGCATTGTTTACAAAGTTTATGCCCTATCTAGAATTTAATATAATTAATTTGTCTTTTACAAATATGTTAATAACAAATTTTTGATGTTAGATCAGTTATATACTTTGGAATGACTAGGTTTCATTGATCTAAATAATTTTTCTATTCTGTTCCATGTAAAGTTTCAATTGTTTCAAATATTCAAATTGATCTGTGGTATCTTGCGATTATTTTGTGTAGCACGTTAATGGAATAAAAATGTTTCAAAATTTTTTATAAAGAGATTTCTTGGCTTTTAAAATCAATATCATCTTATAACCTTTGTAATAGATTTATTACTTTTACGCGTTCGTTCTATGAAAATCGTAAATTACTTGCGTTGTATCGTGATTACTAAAATCATCCATATTTGTTATTGCAGATTTTTGTAGGTATCAGGTCGTGCCGCTTTTTCGTCGTTGTCCTCGGTATTTTTATGTGGTAATGCACATTTGACCTATTATAAATTTTTGGCTTCCAAGCTAGCACTTTTTTTATTTCACGTTTATATACATTTTTACCTGGCAATTATGGAGCCTGACTATTGCTTAATTGATCAAAATATTTTGACATCCGCCCGCTTTTTTATTACCCTTTTTATTTGGTAGGACAGGTTTTGGTATTTTTATGGAATCATCATATATTAAGAATTTTCTTGTATTTTGTCCTTTGTATATTGATATTTAGATTTCAAAATGGAATCTCAATTACTTGTTTAACATTAGTCTGAAGTTAATTTCTTTTTTGAGTAACGCATTTGAGGATTTCATATTAAAGACACCTTAACTATTTTTAGACGATACTTTTTGTAATGCATTTTAAAAGAAAACTTTCTATTTATTTTTGTTTGTGTTTTGACTTACAAATTTAGAATTATTAGATTATGAAATTTGAGTTTGATTACCATCTCGTCAATTATTATCAACCCTTCAACTTGTAGTAGTCACCTGTAAACTACCGACTCTGTTTTGAATCACTGTAAGGTCAATTCCTGAAGCATCTCCAATTTCTATTTTTGTCAGATATAGCTTTACAAAATGTATACACGTTGAAAACAACTTCTTGTGTCTGAGAACACAGTATTTTTCCACGTCCCAACTTCAACATCGTAAATATAATAAGAATAACGGAATAAAGCGAAAACAACCAAAGTAAATACATAACATACACAAAGTCAAAAATAGTAAGTAGATCAAACATTCAACGAGAAACAACAACAAAACCAAAAGTATGAATCAAAACTGAGCTAAAATTTATAGACATTTAATAACCTCATCGCAATTATGAACACCTAGCCGGGGTCGTCTTCCGAAGAGGACAAAAAAGGCACTTGCCTTCGACTAGGATCATGTAAGGAATGCCACAAATTATAATCGTAGAAGTGATTGAGATAGCTCTGCCCTCATCTGGAAAATCTTCTGTGGGCGCTCTTGCACATAGATGCCTCAAGATAATTGAAGAATGTTGAGCAAGAAAAGCTTAACACGGCTGAAAGACACCTTAACAAATGGAGTTTTCCTAATTTTCATAAAAATTGACCGACGAGTGGAAACATCATTATTAATTATATCAGAATGACAGGCATTTTTATATTCACTCTTAGGAAGTGTAAGTGTGGCTGTTGCATAATTGAAAACGTGCTATAGATCCCATTCTGGACATGAGGTCGCTCATAATCAAAGGTGCGCCACCGCCAACTCACAACAAAATCCTACCTGTACACATCATATGGACTCCTTGTAGGCTATTTTTGTCATAAGCATAATAAATAAATGTATTATTAAAAAAAAATTATTTTACATAAAATTGAACAACAGGCCGTCAACCGCCATCCACTGACTGCTTACAAATTCACACTTTGTCATATTGAGACGCCGCCTATCGACATCAATTGTCATTAATGAATGATTAATATAAAATATTCAATTAAATACTGGGTGTTCCAGAATGTTCACTCCAGCTAATAACTCCGTTATTAGGTTATGCATTAGTCATAAGGGAGTTTATATCTGTAAACAAAAATCTATGTTTTGACGTTTAACTTCGGTGCTGTCAATATCAAATTTGAAAAGTCAAGTAGAACACCCTGTATATTGTCATGTTAATAAAAAGCTTGTTTTATTTGGAATGCAACGATACCAAACTTAAGATAACCCCAAAGAAAGAAGTTCATAGGGAATAGATTCGGTAACCGTGTAGGCCAATGTATGGATCCATATCTTCCGATCTAGCGGTCTGGGTAGACCCTGCTTAGATATTCCTTTACCTTTTGTTTGTTGTAAGGAGAAGCACCATCTTGTTGCCACCACATAACTCTTCTTTCGTTGATGGATATGTCTTCCAGCAATTCGAGGAAATCAGTCTGCAGAAAATTTAAGTAGCGTGCACCAGTCAAAGCAGCTTGATAGAAGTACAGACCAACAATACGGCCATTTAGTAAACTACACCAAACATTAACCCCCCAAATGTGTTGAAAATGTGTTCTCTTATCCAATGCGGATTTTGGTTCGCCCAATAATGGGAATTGTGGCTGTTTACAATTCCATTATTATGAAAACGACTTTCATCATTCCACAGAATGTTATTTAAAAAAAGGATTATCATGAATTTTAACTAGAATTTCTGCTATAAATTGTAATCATATCTGAGGATCTTCAGGCATAAGACCTTGTACAAAGTAGATCTTATATGGGTGGTACTGATTCTCCTTCAATACTCTTTGTATTGATGTCTTGCTAATATTCATTGCTGCTGAAACCTGACGGACGGAAGCATGAGGATTGACACCATGTATGCCAAAATAACTATTGAATTATCTTCCCTCCGTACATTTCTTTCACGAACTCTTTGCTGTTTGTCATTAGGAAAAGTACCGCTTCTTAATTTTTCTTCAACTTTGGCAAACGTTGTGTGGACTGGAGCAGTACTATTCGGAAATTGTTCTCTATACAGAATTTGAGATTCTCTCCCATTTTTGTGGCATTCGCCACAAATTAACAACATGTCAACATATTCGTTCCACGTAAATAACGTTGGCATTTTGCGGCTTAATGACACTTAACTAAGTCGATCGAACAATTTCTATTGACTGTCAAATTTAACAAACAAACAATCCAAGACAACTATGTTTTTTGTACAATAGATAATTTCCTTTCTAAAGTGTTTTTTAAATTTTTTTCATTCAACATTTTTAGGTTTGAATGAATTGTAAATAAAACAAGCTTTTTATTGGCATGACAATATACAGGGTGTCTATTTGACTTTTCAAATTTGACATTGACAACGCCGAAGTTAAACGTCAAAACATAGACTTTTATTTACAGATGTAAACTCCCTTACGACTAATGCATAACCTCCAAAAATCAAAATTTTTACTCTTGTCATAACGGAGTTATTAGCTGAAGTAAACGTTCTGGGACACCCATCTATTAACTACTGTGTTGTCAACCTGAAAGAAATATTTATCACACTATGGGACGGTTATACAATATTGGTTTAAGTTCCATATCCTAGAAACGAAACTTAACTATTGTTACCATTTCTATTAGTACAATTGTTTCCATAGAAACACCTTGAGGTTTAAGTAAACTGAAGCTCTCTATATTTGCGTCCATCTAAAAAGGGCCAGAGATTGTATTTGTTTTAATAGAAGTTGGAGTTTGAGAAATAGCTATAGTTGTTAATGAATTTAATTTCCCAATTTGAGTTTGTTGAATATAGGTTATAAATAAAAAAGTCCAAATTTCTCAAATAAATTTCTTTTTAATTACGACCGG
>JAHWXV010857032.1:0-13713 GCA_024586415.1 Phrixothrix hirtus
CTAACCAATGTATTGTGTTTTTAGTACTTAAGCCTTATTTAGTTTTCTTGTTCAAAATTGAGTTTATGTTTAATTGTGTAAAACATACGAATTTAAACCATTATATGAATATTTGTGTGCTTCGAAGTGTTGTTTACTTATTTAGACACATTACACCTTAAAGTGGTATTTTATACCTACAGTGTATAAAGAAAAGTAATCTTGTATTTTGCAAATTTAATCAATGACTCAGGTCCTTAAGGTATTTATTTCTGCATTAATATTGTTTGTTGAAAGAATTTAAAATCTAGTTCCTTAAATGTTATACCGGTTGGTCAGTATTGCGATCATCCCACAGTTATTTTAATCAATGCACTGCACGCTCCCAATTTTTCAAATAACAGAATTAGTAATTCCGTATCAGTTCTTCGATTCTCATATACAGAGTGATATTAAGTAAATAAATACCGTTAGAATAAGAACCTTTCTTTCAGTTTTGAATCTCGTTACTGCAGTACCGGTAGAGCCTGTTTTCCGTTTTAAAAGGTAAAGTCAATTTATATCGTGACATACAGGGTGTTTTTCGGACATTACCTGTCTGTAGTGGTCTTGAAAACAGCGGCGCCCATATTTACCGATTTTAGACTTATTTTCCTAACAGTGTTTAGATTCGCAGTACAGAAGCTCCACGCCTCGCTCCACTGTAGCTTTGACGGCCGTTGTTAAACACTGGTGATTCTGCCACATGCGTTATTTCGATTTCGTCCTGTGACAGGTCGTCTGAAAACTCGGGTAAATAGTACTAAAATTTTTTATATTTATTTTTCAACATAGTCCCCTTTCAACTCGACGTACTTGTTACAACAATGTTCAAGTCGTTTAACGCCTCAAAATAATCAATTGTTTCTACAATCACTTTCTCATTAGATGAAAATCTCTTTCCACCTAACCATGTTTTCACATTTGGAAACGAGAGAAAGTGAGATGGATCTAAATCTGGACTGTAAGGTGCATGATGTAGTATTTTAAATTGCAATTTAACTAATTTTACGCTAACAATGTTCGATGAATGAACCGGTGCATTATCATGATGAAACAACAGCTTCTTTCTTGCCAAACGCGGTTATTTTTCCTTTCAATTTGCAATGATCTAGTCCAACAACGACGCGCAGTACTCGCCTGTAATTGTTTCGCCCTTTTGCAGATAAAGAGCAAACCATGAGCATCCCAAAATATGGTGGCCATAACCTTGTTAGCTGATGGATTTACTTTTGCTTTATTCGGTGCACTAAACCAGCTTCCTCCCATTGTTTAGATGAATTTTTGTTTTGGGGATACATTGGTGTATTCATATGTCGTCAACGGTAATACATCGACGCAAAAATTCGGCGGAATTATGCTTAGAAAAGGTCAAACAGTACTCAAAAGTTGTTACTCGTATTCTTTTCTAGTTCACATTTAGCAGACGCGGCACCCATTTTGCTGACAGCGTGCTCATACACAAGTGTTAATGTAAGGTATGACCAACACCTTCTCTATATATACCTATGGTGTCCGCTATCACACGCACATTTAATCAATGATCATTTAAAACAAGATCATGAACTTTGATCATATCAGTGGTAGTCTCTTTCGGACGTCCTGATCTTGTTTCATGTTAGGTACTTGTACGAACACATTTAAATTAATTCATCCAGAAACAAACTGTATCAAATGATGGCGAAGATTCGCCGTCAACATTGTGCAACTCTTCTTTAATTTCTTTGGGTTTTTTCCGGCGATATTGAAGTGTTTAGTGACAGCACGAAATTGTCTTTTGTCCATATTCACAAAACAACGTAACACGTTCACTTTAAACAACTGTAAGAGACAAAGGGCGCAACGTATTTGGTTGAAACTTTGACAGCTATCTTATAGCATATGATAATTTGATGAATGGCACGCATCCGTAGATTATGGCACCATCTCTATGCTTGTTACCTTACTAATTAGACCGTCCTCGTATATTGAATGTATCTAGTGTCCTAGCTTTAACATTACGATACTACCCACCAAGTTGGTATGCAACTGGGATAACATAAATTAATGGAATGATCTTGAAAAGCAAACGATAATGCCAATTCAAGTTCTTTTTTATAAGTTTTTGTTTAGAAAAATTTCGAAAAAACGAATTTTCATCCCTTAAATGGACGCGGTTTCCGTTGAAGAAAAATACTTGTCAATTATTTTTGTAAAGTATGAATGCAAGGTTTCGACGATATTGGGAAACCATAATTGCTGAAATTTCCTTCTTGGTGGTGTTGTAGTGCATAAACTGGCAACAAAAATAAGAGTAAAATTGTCTACACCGACATACAAAAATAATTAAAGAAGGCGAGCTAAAAGAGGATTAAGAAAAATGTAAAAACTGTGCACTTGAAGAATCTCAATCATTGACAATGACGTGTACGTTGCATCATACCCAAAGGAGTTTCAAGCAAAATATATTATAACTGCTGTGATTTTCAAGAGGTAAAATATGTAGAAATACATAAGTTGGAAACTAAATCTTTTAAGAAGTACGTGATCTCTCGGGCTATGGTTGCGTACGAAAATGAATGTTTCCCATATATTTCTAGGTTGTATAAATGGAGATATTTATTTTCGTGAATGTATGAAGGCACCACTAGTATGCTTTATTAAAAGAGATTACGATATAAGTGATTTTTGTTTGACCTAATATACCATTTTGCATTATATGGCTAAAGTTATTTACCTTCTGAAAAGTAAAAACATCAAATTTATTGGGAAAAACCGGCACGCTCCAAATGTGGAAATTGAACGCGCAATCGAAAAGTTTAGGTATTGGGTAAGAAAATATATGCATCTCATAAAGCGGCGTCAAAATATTAGAGTGGATTTAAACAAGTATTGCTAAACATTAGCAAAATTATAGCAAAAAAAAACGCAGAAGATCGATAATAGACAGCGCCTGAAAACTCGTCAATAGAGGTATACAAGAAGCAATGAATTAAGATAGAAAGATCTTATGTTACCCATTCTGTAACGATATACCATTTTGTACAGGATTAAAGTTTGATGCAATAAAAAATATCACATTTAAAGGTAATGCGTTACTTTCCGAACAAACCCTTATCTGTAAATTTATGAGGGCCGCTGGTTTGATTTTGTGATAGTGGTAAACAAATGTACATGGGATTAAAAAAAATTGCTTTATTGCTTTTCAGAACATTCACCTTTACACTGTATATATATATATTTATGCGACTAAACAAATTATTACCACACTTTTTCCACTTAGAGTTCGGCACACCCAAAATACTATTCTTGAGCGCTGCAACTTCGCCGTCTGGTGTTGAAAGTCGTGGCCTCGCACACGATGTTTGAGTTTTGGAAACGTAAAGAAGTTACTAAGACGTTAATTGTGACTCTATGAAGGAAGAGACGTTAGTTCCAATTCTTAACTGGCTAAATAGTTCACAACCTTAGGTGCTATGTGTGAGCTTGCATTGTCGTGATGCAGAATGATTCATCGTTTTTGTTTCCTAACTCCTTCCATACAAAACAAATTGTAAAGATATGGTTGTATACCACTCAGGATTTACATTTTTACGGTCTTCTAAAGGTATAGTGCCAGATAGCCAGTTTTTTATTCAAAACAAACGATTTTTTGTTTTTGGAAACACTGCGACCACGAACAACTTTAGTTGGCTTTACTTCACTTTGAAACACCCAAACAATCGACTGTTGATTCGTTTCAGGTTTATACACATTTATCCAACTTCCATCACCACTGACAATGTCGTATACTAAATTTGATGTACCTTTAAAGTTAAAGTGTTTCTCGGCACCATTTAATACGAACCCGTTTTTGAGCCTCAGTCAAATTATGGGGAATTAATCGTGAATATCATTTTTTCACACCCAAGTACTCCTGTAAAATTTCATTTACTTGTTCCATGTAGATTTCTAAGGTTGACTAAACTTATCTATAAGTTACATGACGATCTCAATTTTTCATTTTTCCCACGGCATCAATATCTTCTGCTGTTTTCGATGTCGTTGGTCGACCTGTACGAATTTATCACCAAGGTCACTACGAGCGCATTTAGATTCTTGGTACTACCGAAACATAGTTGTTTTTGATGGCGCTTAATTTCCAAAAGTACTTTTTTCAACCGACAATAAAACAACATCGTTGCTCGAAAATGTTCACGATTTAAATCCATATTTTTGCCGCGTTTTGTTTACTTTAAAATTGTTCTGTAATAAAACGGTTCTATATACACCCTTTCTGTTACAGTTGTTTGACTGTGAAGATCTCAAACTTTACGAATTTTGTATGTGAATTGTTGTGCGAAGTGCAGTGTTGCCACATCAAAATTTAGGCAGCATCTCTCGTATAATGCCAAATTAAATTACTGTATCTTAATGTAGATGCTCCGTAGATGGATCAAATTTGAAGTGAACCAAAACACTAACAGGTAATAAATAACGATAAAAATATAAGGATCTATTTAATTATTTAGGGAACTTGGTTTCAAGCTCTAACTTACTACGAGATGACAATTGGTACAATCAAACGCGAAGGAAATGCACTTAATTTGTAAAAGTTTAATGTGTTTTGAACTGCCCTGGCCCATTTTAATTGATTACATAAATCGCCAGGTTAACTTCTAATTAGCATTCCACGCATTCCTTGTACGTTTACAAAAACAACTAATTTTATTTTGTAAATACCAACAAAGATAGATATTAGGTTTTCATCTGAACTAACATAAATTATTTTAAAAATATAAATTTTATTATTGTCATTTGAACTAAGCAATTATGCTAGTAGTTGTTTTGAATAATCTTTCGGACCAATATCTATTTATATAAAGGTATTCAATAGATAGTATTCTTATTAGATCATCCTAAGTCAAATATCATTTTATATGGTAGTTGTCTATGAATTGGGAGGTAAGTGTTTAAACCTTTTTAAATTGCTTTTTCAATATGAGCTATTTAAGATTTTAATAATAGCTAATTGAATTGGCAAGATTACCTATTAGAACCTCATTTACGCACTTAACCTTTTAAAATTTTAGTACTGCCATAATTTGCAGCACTGAAAAGTATAAAATATATTTTCTCTGTTTCGGTAATAGAAAAGTACTATTCTGGTAGGTAAACTTTTTATTCCTATAAAAAATCATATCCCAAAACAATTGTTAATATGTCGTCTTCAAGGATAATTTATATACGTATTAATAAACAAACTAGATGTCTGGGCAATGAATAAGATTAACTTAAAATTCATATACTGCTATCGACCTAATTATCTTATCAAAATTTTCTTAAATAGATACTGTCAAATATTTTTGTGAAAAATAGATAATATACCTAAGTGAAATCCTAAGCCGAGTAAAGAAAATCCACTGCATACATTTATTTGTAACTTGTATTTTACTGCACCCATTTTTAAAATCATACTTATTATTTTACAATTAAACGATTTTAAATATTAAGTTTTACAAAATGTTATCTAGAATTTATTACTTCAAATATTGTTACAATAATAAGTTGTTCTTGTCAGGCACCTAAACTTACCCTACAATTTTTTGTAGATACATGATTTATAATTTTACCCACTTCAACCCATATAAGTCTACCTCAAAATTGTTAGATGGACTTCGCAGTTGTTAATCACAAAAATACAAATAGGAAGTTGCGGTTATAATTTTAATTTTAACAATTTAGTAAAATCTTAGAAAGACAATTGAAAAATACAGTATGAGATAATACACAACTTTCTCTTACGTATATAGAGTTGCAAATAATGTCACAAATAATTAAAATGTTATCTACGTTTATTTTGGGAACGATAATTGTAGCGGTCACCCATCCAAATTACTGGACACGCAAAATATCGCTTAACACCAAAGATTTCCTCTGATAACTCGCATTAATGAATTTTTAGCGAAACCGTAAAGTTCAACGGTAAGAGGTATCAAATACAAAAGAACAGTAGCAAGTTTTAAGGAACTGTAGCCGTTTTTAAGAAAATCGCGAAAAACCAAAAAATAACAATAGTAAAGTGGGTTATCCGATTGTAGTTAAATTATGGTCAGGTTCTGGATAGATACAAACTTAAATATAAAATTTGCTCATCTACGAGTTTCAGTGCTCGAAATATCTTGTTCACAGATACAAACACACACACACACACACACACACATACACACACACACACACACACACACACACACACACACACACACACACACACACATACACATGCAGGTGCTCACATATGAACACTCGCACTGACTAAAGCACGCACTCAGGTAAGCAGACACGCAGACACAGACAGACAGATCAATGTCTAAAAACATTATTTTCAGACTCAGGGGTGTCACAAACATGTATTTCTCCGAAAATTTCGACATCGAAAATTTTGGCCGAACAGAATACCTTCCCTTTTACCTATATTTCATATAGGATTAGAAAAAGTAAGAAAAATAAATTATAGCGGACTCACAAGTTTCCTTCGCCTATTTCTGTGTTTTGCCAATAAAGAAGTTTGTAAGCATTATAGCACGCACTGTTTTTATATCAATTGTGACGTATACTTAATTAAATGGTTTAAGTGTTGCAAACGTAACTTTGCTTGAAAATGAATATGCGAGTTTTTAAAGAGAATTTTTAATTTCGGCTAAACTAACTATTTAATACAAAGGTTGGAGCATTGTTAATTCTATTTAAATTTTGGTATATAAGCTTTTCCTCTAAAATGCATTTTAAAGCTATAATGCTAGAAAAATCATATTTAACAGAGTTACCGACGATTTTCCAAGAATATTCCCTAAAAACTAATTTTATTCGCTATAAAGTATGCAGTACATAGGCAAAGTTTAATTAAAATCGTTGTAGTCATATTGAGATTGATTCAAAAAGCTTAAAACTGTCTCCTTTTAGAGATATTTTTTACCAAAATCTCCATGAGGTATTTCTATTAAATAATAAACAACAATAAACAACAGCATAACAATCTGTTTTATCGTTGTTGAAGTATCGTGTTAGTAGAGCAACATAGACCAGTATGGATAAATACTTTTTTCTACAATCACTATACAAAGTAGGCTTCTGCACCTTCTAACGTCAATGTAGAGTTGAAGTTTTCCGAGCAGTATCACTTTTCCACTTTAAAGCGGCAAAGTAACTTTTTCGCTGGCTAAAACACCATATCAAATTTGCCGTGACTAAATGACATATACGACCGATTGCACTGTATGTACTGAGATTTAATTTTAATTACATTCTATAAAACCTATTATTAGTACAATTGTTTCTGTGACCACTGACTAATACTTAGATTAAGTATCGCTTCTGTAGCAGCAAAGCCGACCCCGTCTGGGTTAGTGGTTAGCATGTTTGCATCTACACCTAAACGACGCGAGTTCAAACCCGATCGCGGTGGGTAAATTTTTTAGCTGAGAAAAATTTCAAAAATATGCCTTGTTCGCGGTTAAGGAAGTATAATCGTAGGTCCCGTGGTAATGTGTTGTTTGGCACGTTAAAAATTCCTACTTCAGCAAAATTCTGGTAGGCATGGCGGAACGACTATATAACAGTTCTATCCCAAGATAGCCAAACACAAACATGCAAAAGTAGAAGCGACGTTAGTCCTTAAAATTATAATCGACTTATAGTATAGTCACTAGTCTTCTATGGTATCAAATGGATAACTCATTTACTGCTACTTTATACTATTTAAAGATTGTTAAATATTTGGAATTTGATAGCAATTATGCTATTGTAGAAAAAAACTTGTGTGGATATCGAACGCAATGTGGTACTACCATTCTTGACAGCTTGACGAGTTCTCAATATACTTTGGGACGTTTGAATACTCAATTTTTTGGCGAATCCAATACTTTCTGTAACTAGGGGTAATAAAATTAATAAATACATCATTTAGTTTAAAAAACATCTATTTAAATAGCCCTTCTTACAATTACTTTTATTTCAATAATGTCAACTATAAATCTACATTAAAAATTCATTTTACCCGTCAAACAAAGTTTATTTAGAAGAAATTAAAAATAAAAGGTTAATTCTCTGTCACAAGTTCGTATTAGGTTTATTCATAAATTGTAATAGCTTTTTGTAATATACTCTGTGACATAGAAATTGCAACACCAAGAAGGAGTTGGAATTTTCGGATGAAATTTGGTAGGAATATTCACCTATGTTATAGTACTACTAAATGATCAAAATTTGGAAGGATAATCTTTATTAGTTAAACAAAATTTTAAAATTGTTAATAATGTGTGGTGCGGCCTCCCTGATTTAAACATTAATTTACAAGCCGAGGCATTGATTGAATACGGTGATTTATCTCGTCTTGGGGTATTGCCTCCCATGCAAGTTGCCCTTCATGTCTCAAGTCCTCCGACGTGAAAGGAAGACGCTATAAATTACGCAACCTTCTGCCCGTTATGTCTCATACATGTCCAATGGGAGAAACAGCTGGAGATCTTGGATGCTAGGGCAAAAGATGAATCAAGGAAAACTTTGCTACATGTGGACGTGTATTATCTTGCTGGAATAATCGATTTTCTAGCACTTGTAAGTATAGCAGAAGGTGTCCACTTCCGCAATATATCTTTGTGATATCGCATTGCCTCGAATAAATACCAAGGGAGACCTGCTACCATAAATAATTGCACCCCAAACCATAACATCCACAGTGCGGTGTACGTGCCTCTTAACTGTAAATCGAAGATTGTGTCGTTCATCCCGTCTTCTTCTGATTCTTATAAGACCGTCATGCACTCCTAAACAAAATCTAGATTAGTCTCTAAAGACAACAAAGTGCCATTCAAGATTCCAATGAGATCGTTCATTCCACCATTGTAACCGTTGTTGACAATGTTCTACAATCAATGGAAGCACAAATTGCGGATGATATATTATCCTAAATCTTCGGATTCGGCGATAAACTGTTCTAAGGGTTGCAACAGTTACTTATTGTAAATACGCACCCGGGATAAAATTGTATATAAAAATATTTTGTGGTCTCCCTGTATATGCCGTGCTTGAGGTTTAAGCTTAAGGTAAACAATAATTTCTGACTGAACTGTAATAGTTTGTGTGCTATTTTGTGTATTTCCTTTGTAGAAGATTAATAATAGTTCTTTTGGTGTAAACGTTGACTTTATAAGGCTTACATTTTTATATTTATTATGGTTAATTGTGGGTAACTGTAAAGTTATATTAGTGCCTAGGAAGTGGCTCACTCTAACGACAAATGTTAAATATAATCTTTCGCTGTTGTTTTGAACATTAAAATACAATAGAATTACTTGTCTGATAATTTTTTGTGAGTTTATACAAAACCGGAACACGTTTTTTATGCAAATGTGTCGAAGGTAAAACATTATATTGATAACCTGTGTTTCCAGACGTTCGCTTTTAAGCGGCATCGTAATTGAATGTACGATGGTATGTTTTCTTTATTAATTGCCTGATTGCTACAATTAGTAAATATTCTTTTTGATTTTTTTGTTAGCTTGACCCGATGGTCCAAGAATTAACTGTGTGTTGAATTGGTCCTGTAAGTTGCTATTTCTTTGTCCCTAGCAAAAGATGGCAAGGAGGACATCAATAGCAAGGTCGTACTATTTTTATTTACTTGTTATGCGTTACTTATCTCGAGCTACGACATTTATATCTTTGGATCAATTACGTCCTAAATTAATACCATAGCGTAGGATAACGGAATAATTCGTTCGAATACTCAAGGACTTGATCAATGATGGTCGTTGTTTTTCTGAAGCGAACTAGTTAATGTCGATATGTACATCTGGAAGCTTAGCTTTTCTTTATATATCTAGAATACTAGTTTGCCTATACGATCCTATATTTTGAGTGAATAGTTAATGTAACTGTATGACTTCCTCGTTTAATTTAATTAATTTGTTTTAGTAGAGATAATATCACAATTAAATAAGTTAGTAATTCGTGGAACTTCAATATCAATTTATCTTTGTGAAATAACATTGTCTATAAATTTAAGAAGGTTCCTTAATAATTTTTGCTTTAAAAATAGTTTTCATACGAACAATTTGACGCAGTATTATCAATACGCTATCTTGACCTTCATCTTAACTCAAAGACGAACAAAATATTCTGACTTAATAGCTGCTTATCTCGAGGTAAATGACTAGACTACTTTACGCTCTTAATTAAATTATTATGAATTACTTGAATATACAACATGGATGACATGTTTATACGCTTTGCCAAAAATTGTGATCTGTTTTAATTAAAATCGCTTTTCAGTCTTAAATTAATTTATGCAAAGTAGAACGTTGTTACTGTTTGCGTTTGGGTCCAGTGTTTGCTAGGTAAATTTCACTTAGTAATTATTTGAGACCCATAACTTTAAATAAATAAATAAAAAATGTATTTCCATTAACTTGTTGCTTAATAGATTTTATTGTACAAAGAATATGTACTATTATTAAGTGTTACTGTACTTTCAGATTAAGTTTTATGTGTTAGCTTTGAGCCATAAAAAAGTATGTTATTAACTTTTTGAATGATTTACGCGTCCTTAGATGGATATAAATTTATTGTTATCTATACTTTTTAATTAATCAAGCATTGTTATTGTCTTTTGTACTGATGATAATTGATGTGTTGTTAAAGAGTATAGTTGCCTATTTCTGGTAATAAATACGACTTATGTTTGGGAAAGAACTTGGTCTAATTTTTGCAAAACCTCGTCATATCCTGTCCTTCTTTTTGCAGGTATTTGAACATTTTAGGGTAATATTTGACGGTAAGCTAGACCATTTGTTTTATTTCAGAGTACCCTGTCGTTCCGGTACACCATCTCTCCGATAATACTTCAGAACGACTGGTTCCCTACTTTATTTGATTTACTTGTTCCTCTTTCTAGAAAATCTTCAGATTTTGTAATCTACAGCATCTCCAAATAAAAGATCTGACAACAACGAAACCTCAATCGTATACCACCCTCCCTACTCTACCGCGTACTGCTGAGTTAGCTTTTATTTTAGAAGGATTACAAGGCGACCTTTTCCACCAAACCATTGGTCACCAACTACCCGAGTAGAAAAAAATCGTCTCTAAATGCCAGTTGTCTTAAGCGACGATTTTGACGCTCATTAGTTGTTCTTGAAGCTCCGCTTTCTCTTTTGCAACGTTTCTGGCCATCTTCAAGCCATGCAAGACACACTTGTATTACAGTAGACGGTTTTCGATTTACACAGTTAGCGACTTCCCCTAATGGAGAACGAGCTTCGCGTAAACCAATAATTCAACCACTGTCAAATTCGCTTAATTGATAGTAATATCCTCGTTTTCGTACTCTATGCATGATCGAACAAACAAAACACGTTAACAATAGAATAACAACCAAAATAATGTTAATTAACAATGAAAAAGAACAACAAATCGTACGTAAAGTACAGACCGAAAAAGTTAACAAAAAATTATAACAACTGTCAAATGTGACGATATCATTTACCACTTGATATCAAAAGTTAATCAATTATTACTTAATGTCATCCCAAAAGATCTGCCAACTTTGATTAAGAAATTTCTACTCCTTCTTTGGTGTTGCAATTTCTGTCACTACGTATATTATTTTGCTCTATCATAGTCTGCAACTTTACTAATGGACTTTTCTTATTTGTTGGGAAAGTTTTGAGGATTAAAAAATTTGTCCTTATATAGTAATGCATGTGCCCTAATAACCTATATTACTAATAAAATTTCGTACAGATTGGTTATAAAAAGGTTTCTGTATTAAAATAGGACCAACAGATGGTAAAAAACGTGATATATGTTTAAATATTTAACTGTTGTTGAAGCCCGTTCATTCTACATTTACTATTCATAAAGATTTTTTTGTTTTTGAAGTTTATTTAAAAGATTACTTTTATCTTCAGTTTTATTCCCTAATATTCAATTAAATTTTTCTGACAAATTTTAGCAATGCCATTAAAATTTTTTAATATGTTTTGCATTTTCTTGTTTACCAATTGATCTTTTTAATAGTTCTATTTTGTTCTACATTTATGAATATTAGGTATAACTCTATCTGGGTGTCAGTTAGCTATTGTTTTTTAATTGAAACATAAATTTCAAGAATTTGAGAATTGCAAAAAGGTGCATCTTAACAATGTTTAACATAACCCTTGTCTGTAAGCATATTAATTTCCTAAATGACCTTTAATGAGAAATTTTCAAGAAAAACAATTAGTTTTGCATTAAACTCTTAGTTTATAATAAAAACACAATTCAATAGAAGCATACTGTTTAAATTAGACTTGACTATAAAGTACTCTATTTCTTATTTACATTTTAAATCAATAAATATTCATTGGAAGCCTATGTAATTAAATTTCATAACAGCTATTTAGAAACTAAAATGTTTAATAGAACGAATTTTTTGTGTAAATACATATAAAAAGGGATCATTATTTGAAAAGCCTGGAATTTTAATGCGAAGGTATTTAAGCCGGCTTTTTCGGAATATTGGAATGGGCTAGGGTGGTTCACAACACAATCGACTTTTACAATTACGTACATTTGCTTTGCTTTTGATTGTACTTAATTTTTGAGAACTGTAGTCGAATTAAATACTTCTCTTAATAGTCCCTAATATTTATAATAATTTAATTGTATTGAACTAAAATTTTGTTTCTCCTTCTTTCACGTGAAAATTAAAACAGTCAATAGTGTAACATCTCGTTATTATCAAATTTAATTTATGTATAGCTGTTGGTTTAGTGAAAGAAACTCATTTTATGCAATATTATTTAATTTAAGAATTCTATTCTAATACTTATTTGTCCAGTATTTATTTGACTGATACTTTGAATATATTCATCTAATTGTAGCCGAAAGAAATAAGGAATTTTTAATTTTAGTTATTGCTATTTTATACAGAGTGTCTAGTGCAATGGGTATCCTTTTAAAGCCATTCAAACGAAAATTCGTAGATACTTTTTCAATTAAAAAGGGTTGGTCAAAGGATTATAGTTTTTTGTAAAAATTTATTTGAAGCTATACCATAAATTCAGTTCTGTCTTGTCTGCTATAAAAATGCGAATAGAAATAAATACGCATTAACAAAGTTTACGTGTCGAATTAATAACATCTTACGTTAATATCGAATTACAGAGTGAAGGTTTGCTTAGTATATACACTAACCTATTCCACAGTTTTCTTCTTTTGTAGACAAAAATTTAACATTAATCTTAAACGTCTCTAGTTACTCTAAGACCATACATAGTTTGTTATAAGAAACATAATTTATTATTTCTTTTTTGGAATATTTAAATTTTTAAAATTTGTAAAAAACTCTTAATGAGAGAACTTTTGAAAATTATTTCAATGAATTCAGTCATTGTGTCATAAACAGAGCCACATCACTATTTGGCGAAATCATGCATGTATTCTGGTGGTTAACATTGTACATTAAGACTGTTCAATAAATAATCGCAAGGAGTGTCAAATTTAGAGCTGTACAGGAAACTGTAACAAGTAAATAACCACAAAAGCGGTATAATTATGTTCCAATATCTAATTTTGGCCTTGCTGATATAAAGTTTATTTAACCTTTAGTTGGTCGCGTGGCGACAAATGGCGCCACAAGATCTTCAAAGTATCGTATTTCATTTGAAAACAATTTTTATGAAATCAATTCTTTAA
>JAHWXV010857046.1:0-13809 GCA_024586415.1 Phrixothrix hirtus
GTATCCAGTTATTTTTTACGTTTCATGAATAAATTTTTTTACATAGATATTAACGGAATTATCATTTTTGTCTCGTTGTGGCCCACCCTCCCCTACTCATTTGATGAGAAGAATTGAAAAACATAAGAAGAACATAATAAAGATTTCTAATTTGGGCAAACTATTTCTACAAGATGCTTATAATTTACTTTTAATTATAATATTTGCTTATACACTGATTGCCTAAAAGAAAATTACTTTTTCCACTGCCTTAATTTTATAGCAATATTTGTCACTTTCAAAATTTTTACAGATTCTATAACGTTATTCCTATGAAAATAAGATTTTATTAAAACTATAGGTACTATTAAACAATATTTCTTCATACAAAACTTCTTCAAAATTAAATTATTGCAATTTTTTAAAATTTAGTATAAGAATGCCATATAAACTGCATTAAATTGAGTGGAGGTAAATGCGTAGATTCAAATATTGATATCAATAAAATGGCATGTAGTTCTTTTCGAACAAACGACTTCGACACATGCTGTGTATCACTAATAATATTGTAATAAATAAAAGAAATTAGATTGTAATTTTAATAAACATATTTTCACTTTAAACCACAATAATAAATAACGAAAGTTATTAATATGGAATGGTTGGTAGTGGTTATTTTATTGCTAGATATATTGATTTTCGTGTTATTAAAATATGTGATGGAACTGCAATGAGTTAGCAATACATTTACATATTTAATGAAATGTTTTTTTATCATACAGACACGGGAACCTAAACATTAAAACTCTTTGTTTTCACATCGGTAACTTTAATCTATTCACGATTATTTATTATTGTTTCAGGTAAAATTTTAGCTATAATAGTTATCATTTGCGTGTTTAACAGACAATAATGCATTTATGTTGTAATCTTGATTTAATGATATTGCATTGTAAACAACGTTAGGTGACCAGTGATGCACGCGAACATGTCATGAAACATAACAATCAGGCGTGTAAATGCTCTACAAAATAATAAAAGTATGTTTATATGCAATAACTATTAAAAAATATGTTTTGAATTTTATCAATGCAAATATCGTTCTTAAATAATTTAAAAAATAAGGCAGAAAATCAATAATGTATGGCAACAACAGACTGTACTTGTACTTGATTTATTGTTAAAAATATTGTATTGACGAGTTTATATTATTCATTTTGGAGAGAGATTGTGTTTCTAGTTAGTTTTGCGAATACATGTGTTTTGTAGTTGAAGATATTGGACGTAGTTCGTATTCTCAATTTACATTTATGTAATATTAAATTTAATAAAAGTCAATAACTAAGGTGTTAACCAGCTAAAATAAAAAATACATATTATGAATTACATTACATTTTGAGCTGTAAAATTTGTACTACAGAAAACATCTATTACATTACTTACATTACTTAAATGCATATCTAACCTAAACATGGTACAATGTAAACTGAGAATATGGATCATTGTCCATATTTCACCTTCAGGTAAAGTTATATACTTAACAATTGTATTGGACTCTTTCTAGTAATGATTTTTAGGTCAAAACGACGGGCCCATTGAATTTAAAATGGACTGTTTGAAAATGTTGCGGCGTGAAAATGAAATATTGAATTGTTATTTTAAAAATCACTTTTATTTCCCAATATAATGTTTTAAGGTGCTTTGAGGTAACTAGGACATTTTTTTTGAGAAAGTTGAAAACTTTAGTTTTTGAATCCCTACTGGTTTTAGTCAAAATAACTAAATTAAGATTAGATGCTTAAAAATTATTTAGTACATTTAGTGACTCAGTTTACGTTTTTTACCAAAAAAATACAGAAACAACATTTTTTCTCTGTAAGTGGACCTAGTGCCACAAGCTCAATCGCAAATAAAGCATACGGCAAAGCTACAGTGGAGCGAGGCGTGGTGCATCGATACTTTCGAGGGTTATGTCAAAATCGGGAGTTGTGGGCGCCACTGTTTTCTAGTCTAATATTGCATAACAGGGATAGTATATGAGAAACACCTTGTATATCAAGAGACCTACCTTTAAAGTGGAGACAGACACCTTTACGGTAATGTAGATTCGGGATATAGTTGAAACTGAAAGGAACCATACTCAACGGTAAGTGCTAATCAGCCTTGACCGGTTCTGTATATTAAGGAGTCGCAATTCACTATTAAAATAGGGAAAAGGCCCTGTTTTGTAATATGTCACTATTCAAGATATAATATTCGTTATCAAAAGAAGAGGGGTACTGAAAATGGTGCACCCTGTATATTAAAAATGTATACTTCATGCGCTGTTAAATATTACGTGCTAGATTGGCACGTGTAATTTACTCCTCCAAAAGTTAAGGTTGGGCACTATTTTAAACGAATAACAGAAGAAACGAGTATTCAATCCGACTATCCAGTAAAGGTTTCTAGGCTTACGCACAGTTAATGCAATATTGAATAATTTTGGATTTAGCGGGAAACAAATTTTTAAATAAATTACTAGGTCGAGCATTAATGTTATTGCACACACCCTGTATCTTTAGGAACTTGGTAAAACTCAATCTACTGGAATAAAAGCAAATTTACATGAACATAAACAATTTGAAGAACAATCAAAATTTATTAAAATAGTTTAAATTTAAACATAATAAAATATTAATTGACGGAAAAGGGTTAATACTTTTATATGCAAAATAAGGTCGCCTCCGATCAGGGAGTGATTACTTATAATTAAAAGACGACAAACGAACGTTTTTATATTAACGGCATGATACAAACAATCGTGAAACTTGAGTACCCAAGTGCTTTGTGAGATAGTATCTTTCTTTAAACAATGTAAAGACGAAATTTACAATGGTTACGTGTTCAACAATTATTTTAACAAAATGATAATTTACTATTCTAGGCTGCAATGGAAAAATTAAATTAACTGTTTGATGAGATAGTCTTTAATTAACTTGTTTCGCAAGTTTTCCAATTCGGGAACCAGTTTCTCCCTAACATATATATTAATTGTTACGATGACGGTTAAGTTAGGGTAGTCAGATATCTTTAGAAGCGCCGACGAATATTGACATCTTACAACAAGTATACCTAACATAAAAGAACGTGAAATAAACACTTACGGATTTGATTGTGTTTACAAATGGGGACGTATTTTTCCTTACCAAATTTTTGCTAATGATCCCGGACGGGTACGAAATACACGTGGAAAATAATTGCCTTTAATCCTAAACACTCGGAAGTCCGATATCAGCGACGTACGCCTAAGACAGGGGCTCTAATTTTTCGACGAACTTAAATTGAAAAAGGTAGCTAAAACAAAAAAGACACTCCCGAAACGGTAAACTAATTAACTTTTCATGTTGTGATCTAGTTTTACGTCTGTCCAGCTGACTGGACTAAACCTTGTAATTGATTGACTTAATTTTTATTCTTCCCACGGAACCGAAGTTTTTAATTGCTCAGATGGCGATGTTATTCCTCCGCCAATCCGCCTGTCACCATTATAGCGATCCAAATGCCTTGTTAAAAGAATTTAAATACCATGTTGCTCAAGATTTCTTTGTCCGCTCTTTTCAGTTATTTCCAATTGACTTATTAGTATGTGCGTTTAAACAAAGCTAGAATTCTTTTAATAAATAATCAATGATTTAGGGAACCATAAACAAATAACTTCCCTTTTTACAACACGGATATAATTAATGCAATATTTAATGTAATTTTATAAAATAATTCTTTAAAACACTATCCGAGGTGGATTGAACTAATTTAATATGTTGACCTGCTTATTCTCTGATATTTAAATGCCAGATGATTCATTAAATTTATCCTTAACCTATTAGAATTTATATTAATTATTTATATACAAGGTGATGCGAAAATAACGAACGACAATCATTTATATACACCCAGATACGAAAACAACAACAAGAGCTGACACCAGTTACCCCATAGAAGTGAGATAACTCTGCCATGGATTCCTATTTTAAAGCTCTGTATATTATGGGTTAACTGGACGCATTTCTACATTTCCTAGGAACAAAAATTAGCTGCACATCAATCATAATTACAACCGCTGTTGATTCCAGGAACAACGTAAAAGATTAGCGTATAGTTTATGATAAAAAAACAGTGACAAAAAGGATTTATTAGATTCATCTTAAAACTATTTATAAAAATGTTTTAAGTAAAAATAAAAATACATTTTGGTGCATACTGAAGTAAGAAGTATTTCATTTGTTAGTACTTAATAAATAAATGTTTGTAAGATCTGATAAATCTGTTAAAAATGATATCATTCCTTGATAGGGTGAATTACATGTAATGGGTTTCGATATTTCAAAACGAAATCTTTTTTACTTATATTTAATTCCCCTTCAGTCTTTATGCATTTCAGAGTCTGGTTATGCCTTTTAAAAAATCTGGCATCGAAGCTGTCTTCGTAAATATCTAAAATTGTAGCAACTCAGTGCCTGAACGGTACAGCAGTTTTTCCATAAACTTGTACTAGGGAGAAATCACCCGAGCCATATAGAGAATTATCTTTCTCTTCTGAAAAAGACATTCGATCTTCATCGCTTTCGTGGAGGGATTGAGTATCGCTTATTTCAGAATCATATCCATCTAGTTTTTTGTTCTTGTCTTTTACTTCTTGTTTTTCGCTCTTTTGTTTAAAGTAGATTCTCTCTTACGCTTTAAAAGCTGTTGTTCCTCCTCTTCATCTTTTTCCTTCAAAAACTTAGCATCTGTTATTATTTCATAGTGTGTGACTACTTTTCGGCGTTTCAAGGTTTTTCCTTTTGTAAGATCTCCCTTCGTCTTCAGAATTTCCAAAACAAGTTCTTGAAAAATATGTGATTTTACTGACGACGCTTCGTCCAGGCAGAAGCGATGGAAACATCCTCTGCTGTTTTAGGAACATCTTTCTTATCTAGTTTTTACTCGATGTCTGCTCTTCCTCCTCCTCTTTTTTTATTGTACTCTTTCCTAACTTCTTTTCATATGACTTCTTTTTCGGGACATTTTCATTTGATGCCTCCTCCGATTCCTTTCCCCTTTGCTTCCCTTGCTGATTTCCATTTAACTCACCTTCTGTAACAAGCAATGGTTTAGAGCATTGTAATTGTGCATTATATTTTTGGAACTTTTTCCGCGGATGTTTTCGTTGTCATTTGCAAAACTCTTGATTCCACTTGGTTTTTTATCTTTGAAAACAGCCAGATCAAGAGGCTGGAATATATGTGTTGTATGTGGAGGCAATTTCGTTATTGTCACTTGTTTTTCTTGAGCAAATTTTATCAATTGGCCATCGTAAATTAGTAAAACTGGTTTTTGGTGACCGCGTCTCTAAACCAGTTGTGAAATATCTTTTTTCGGTTACACTGTCAACCGTTTCTATAATTAAACCGGTCTCTAGCCAGTTTTGTATAACAGATTTTCTCTTGAAAACACAAAGTAACTGCGACATTTCTCCACTTGATCAACAACATAGCAAGGCTGTCGTATTTTCCCTTCTTGCGAAACTCGTTTTTCGGACGCTTTAGGCATTAATTACATGAACAGTTTTTGTCTTGGACGGGTCATGACAGAATGATGTTTCGTCACAATTATAAATGTGTCGTGGTTTTCCATTTAGGCATAAATTATTAACTATTTTCGTTAATTTTTCAAAGTAATCGTAAACAACCATAAATTAGTTTGGTCTGTTCGAATACGTTCAATACTTTGCGGTTTTTTAATGGAAAGTCTGTGTCGTTTACGGAAGCCAATCTGCACCTGCATCTTGGTTTTTAAACTTTGTTTTTATATGATTCTTTTTAATATACAGGGTGTTTGAAAAAGAACTCCTAGTTTTATGTATAAATTTAATGGTAAAATTAATTGAAAACTACATAAACGAGTACATACAATGAAAGAAACTACTTTCAAGTTTTTTTTAATGTTAGTAAACTTCAACATGGGATCAATTTGTTGCTCTACACACGTCGAGGCGATATTCCACTTCTCACCACGTATTCACCAACATAGCAGGCTACGTCTTCTTTGGGTTCCGACCACATGAAACACGGATCTATTCAACAGTAGCTTCAAAAGTTCTTGGTCTACCTGGCGATTTCGCTTTTAAAATACTACCGGTTTCTTTGAAAGACTTTAGTCAATAACGGATAGTTTTTGCTGTAAGTGGTTCACCACTGTTATAATAGACTCAGTTTGCACAAGCCAAATAACACACTGCGCCTTCTGTTGTGGAGTGGCCATTGCACTGCACTGAACGTCTGAACTAAACTGAGTACTGGCGCCATTATTCTCAAGGTCAGCAGGGCTGCCAACTCTATAAACTGAATTCTCGCATTTACGGAAGCAAGTTGATGAATCAAACACCACAAACTAGAATAGCGTACGTCACTTTGTACAGATTCTAGGGTACATTAAAACTAGGCAGTTATTTTTCAAACACCCTGTATAGTTCAACAAAATCAAGTAGCTCGTTCCTGCTAAGTATGAACTCATTTTTGTGTAATATTTTCAAACAATTAGTAATTTCTTCAACTTCAGAAGATAAATAAGATTTAACACCGTCTTCTCCTTTTGAATCATCAGCTATTCTACCTGTAATTCCTCTTGTCCCTTTAACATGTACAAGTATTTTTCGGGATGTTATAAAACTGTGATGCCCAACGAAATAATTTATTCCTATTTTTTATATCATCAACTGCAGCCTTTATATCTTCTTACGAGTAAGCATAGAAAGTTCCCTTCTCTGTTTTTAGCATATAGGTTCTAATCATGCTTTGTAATAACCCAAAATAATATTAGTAAGAATGTAAGCTACTTACTGGGCATAATGTTTACATGTTGAATATTAGAAATGTTAAACGAGGTAACTGGGACCCATAAAACCCAGTGGCTCCTTATCAATGTGCCAATTACCCCAATTTATGTGCATTATGAGGTTAACTGGGACCATTACTGTGGATTACATAGCAACATAGTTATAAAATTGAAGTTCAATTCAACCAGTTTTGGTATGGAAATGACGTTTGTAGGGGGATATGAAACATTATTTTTTTCTTTCAAAACTCGGTATTTTCTAGAATTTTCTTCTTTCAAGTGATTCAAATGGTTAAAATTTGTTGTCTCATTTGGCTCGTTTGAAGAAAATCAACTACCAATATCCTAGAAAATTAAAGTCATAACTGTTTTTGCAGGCAAAACCAATTTTGCTTTATTTGGCGGTGGCGAATTACGATGCTTCAATTGTTTACCTTGTTTTGTTACAGATATGTTCTCCTTGTGATCACAAATCAATGGAGAAAAACAGACATGTTCTTCTTAAACCGGTCCAAGCAATCTTGATAAACCTGTACCTGAAGTTTCTTTAAATTTAATTCTTTAGTAAGTACATAAAATGTTCAGCCATGTGATATGAACACAGTATTAACACTTTCTGCGTTCATCAAAACCAATATCATGAAATTTCTGAAGTTATTGCACCTTTTGGGCGTCCACTGCTACATTATCTTCCAAACTCAACAAAACAGGATGCCTATAGTTTATTGTAAGTTTTTTCTAGTAAATAATTACCCCGCCTTTTTGGTCAACACTTTTTATGTCATAATTTTTTTATTAATAATTAGTTTTAATTGATTCATGATTCATCCCTGAACTTATGTGTAAAATATAACATTAAATGAACGTTCTAAATTCTGATTGTATACACCTACATCTCGACTGTACTATAACTTAATTAACTTCATATAGATGTTGTACAGTATAAAGTTGCACTTTGCTGACGCCCGCGCCACCATGTGCAAACCTCTATGTGGTATGTAGCCCAATAAACACGGTGCAAATGCGTTTTTGCATATTGCGCAAAAAGAAAAAGTGGATCTTTACAGTTTAGAACATCTCTTAGAGATTTATGATGCCAAATTTTTCTTAGCATTCAATCACTAATTTACTTTAATAATAATATTTAAAAATGTTAAATTTAACTTTCTACCATTGATTTGTACGTAATTAAATGTATAACCAAAACCTATGTTCTTGCAACTTATGGCGCAGAGAAATTTAATTAAATAAGTTTGTAACGATAATGAGCAAAAGAAGAGCTTATTAATAATTGAAAATAATTAATCCAATCTTAAGTATACGATTTTCATAATTACTTATAACTACCAGGTTTTTAAATCCAACTTATTGTTCTAAATAATCATATAATGTTTGTTGTTTGGCTCTTTTGGACTAGGATTGTTGTAATCGACTATTTCGCTATGCCTAATAGAATTTTGCCGAATCTGGGGAGTTTCACCGCCAGTAGGGATTTTTAACGTGCCAAATATCACATTGACACGGAACCTAGAATTTTACTTCCTTATCCAAGAAGAAGGCATGTTTTTTAAATTTTTCCCCGTTAAAAAATTTACGGACCTTCATCGGGTTTGAACTCGCATCCTTTGGATATAAAGGTAAGCATGCCAACCACTACACCAATCGGGTCGGCAACCAAATAACATATTAACAAAATTTGACAGTTAGTGTCAATTACTGCGGTCACTACTATATAAACATTTTCAATATACATTTTCTTTATTTTCTATCGTCATTATTTTCTTAATTCTATATATCTTTCCAACAATTATTGACAAATTACCACTTCATATTCCATCTATGTTTACTTCAAGGTCTATCATTAACTTTGCTATATTTTAATAATGGAAATAAAACTCAAAATCTTCAAACACCATAAAAAGTTATTAACATTAAAATATGCAATTCCGCAATTAAAGATGGGTTTTCATAAATTTGTTACGCTTTTATTTAATATTTCCGTTTTTCCATACTTACGTCTTTCATAGAAGTTGATCGTTAAAAAAATATTTTATTTAATTGTCAGTACCTAGGTTATTCCAAAAGAATCATGTCTTTAATTTCAATTAAAATCCTTAAATCATCATTTTATCATAATTCTACTTTGTAGAGTTGTACTTTATTAGCAACTATTACAATTTTTCCCATATTAAATTTCTTTCACTATTATTTATTCTCAGAGGTTACGAAAAAGTCACCCCTTGCTCATTTGTAGTGTTTTACGCGATTACTTCTTTCCAGGGTTTTTATAAAGTATGGCCCCTCTCATTTTCTAAATTATTTTCTTCCAACAATTTGTAACGTTATATCGTTATATGTATATTTGTATATACACTAGTAATTTAATTGCTTTTAGTTTATTTAAATTAACAATAAAATTTCATCATATATTCATTTATATTGAGTTGTAGTATTTTTCAGAAAAGTAGCAACATTCATTTTAAAAATAACAGTGACCACGTTGTGAATTTACCAACGTATTAGGTCAATATGCATCTCAATCTTTTGTAGAGATTTGTGAACGATTTCAAGGTTTTGGTCTTTTTCGGGGGGCTTTGCAATAAACAGGTTGTATTGATAGTTTGTTTAAAACATGGTGTAATAAAATAAATTTAAAATAAAAATATGGCGTAAAAATGAAGTTGTTTAGTGTAATATATAATCGTTTTCATTAAAATGAAAATAATTATATAGATTTAAAAAGGGTTTGTAGATTAATTAATAATACAATATGGTTGCAAACGTTCGAAATTCAACCATTTTTCTTTGGTAATTATAACTTAGTTAATTTTTCTTTGTTCTTTTAGTATAATTTCAATCAGGAGGAATTGCCTTATTTCAAGGAAGCAATTACAGTTTGCATTTATAGATTGATACAGGTTTAAATCGATAACATGGTGAAAAATTTAAGCCAGCTATTATCTCGTTACATCGTGTAAAGGTTAAGTATAATTAAAAAGGGTAAATTATTTTACTTTTTATGCATGGCGTAGTTTAATTCAATTTGTAACCACAAAAATAAGGAAGAACATTCTACCTTGTTCTTTAAGAAATAATAAAGTTAAACTAATTCATATTAATAATAAATTTCAGTTTTTAAAAGGAACACTAATTTGTATTACCAAATCTAAATTACATTCTTTCTTTGTGATCAATTAATCAAATACGTTTATTTTATTCATTTTGGTATTAACAACTTGTAACTTCAAAAATAAGTCAGAACCCTATTGATAATAGAGTTCCTTGTATATTTTACCAAACTTAATTTTCAGTTTCTTAAAGAACATATTACTTTTGTTTGTGTATTTTATAGCAGTCTGCATCTGCCATTCCTTGTTTGAACAACAAAGTGTGAACGAAACGCCAACGTGCAGTCCAAATGGATAAGAGATGGAAAAGGTACAAGGAAATCAATAATCGAAGCTCTGACTAAGTATTTATTGCATTCTTTATCTCATTTCATGTACAATATCGCTATTAATATGTTTCTTTAAATAATTTTATTATTAATTACATCTCTATTACAACTTGTTTGTTTTCTTTCCAGTGTGCATATTTATTATGCCCAGAAACAAATAGTATCCGACGGTCACTATTTTCACTATATAATTCTTTTCTATCTGACGGAATCGACCGTCTGGCGCCCTTAAACTATAAACCGTTGAATGCTATTTAAGTGCAGATCTAATGCACCCTCCTGTAGAGTCTCAGAGCTAGCTAACGTAACTAATATCCCGTTATAAGAACGGGGCAATAGGCTAAAAACTTTTCCTAAAATTTTCATTCAGTTCTACGGATATATTGTTCCTTATTGTATAATTAAAAGTATGTCCCAATTAGATCATTTACGAACTTATTCTGTATACCATGCTACATGTTATAAAATTTCCGTATTTTACTACAGAAACTCACCATTTAATTTCCTTTTAAATTTCTTGCACCGTATTTGTTAGCATAGAAATGTTATATTTCAAGAGAAATGATTTATTATACATCTAATTCAAAATTTTATTTAAAAAAATCCATTCTAAATTTGTACGACGTAATTCATGCGTTTTGAAATAGTTGTTGAAACTAGAATTAGCTATTTATGTATTAGAAGACACCTTTTTGAGATTATTAATTCCATTATGCCCTTTTTTAAAAATTTTACACACGAAAACATTTTATGAATTGCTGATATTTATCTCAATTAATCCGTTACAGATATTCAAGAAAAAGTGCAAATGTATTTGGTGGCATCAAATTGAAAAACATCTGTTTACTTACTAGTAAATGGGTACTTGACTTACTACCCAAATAAATGATCTAATTGTTATTTGCAAACGCTCTTAAAAAATTAAATTCATGTTTTGTATTAAAATCATCAGAGAAAATGTATTTTACATACACATAACTAATAGTGATAAAATCTAAATTTAATACAATTTTTTAAGATGGTTTTCGTAAAAGTAATTATGAATTGCGATTACCGTAAAGTACGGTATGCCCTTTTTAAATCTAAAAGGTTGTAATACCGGTCAAGAGAAAATGCAATTTTTAATATTTCCGAAATTGAATAATAATAATTTCAGATTATGTACGTAAAGTTGAAAAGTCTGTAACTTATTTCAATTTTTCTCAAATTTACAAAAGGTACAAAAACGTATTTCAAGGCGATATTAAGTGTTTCTATTTTATCAATAAAGCTTTTAGTCCGAAGATAATGAAAAGGAAAAACAAATTAGTTGTATGAAATAAGCCGTAATATTTTCTCTTAATAACCAAATTTTTACCGTTTTTTGATAAATTTTACTTCCACAAAAAATATTGAAAACTGGATAATAAATATGTTTGAAAAAATACACACTCAAATCTAACAATAAATCAGAATGGATTTTTTTATCAACTTTCAATTACGTTGAATATTTATCATGTAACATGAGTAAGATTGGAATAAACGTACGTAATTTCGTTACAAATCGCTATGAAACTTCCGACTATAAATACTGCAAATCAGAATTTTCTAAATTCGATTGTGCCCAAATCAAAGCTGCTTAATTTTTTTATTATCTTTTTGTGAATGTGTGAGGCGTAAAGAACACGTGTTTAAAATTTCTACAATCATTTCAAAACAACCCTATATATTCAACCCAACGTGGACAAACATTAAATTTTTATTATATTTAATTTTAAACACAATAATACGTAATATCTATTTTTGCCATCAATAATCAATAGTAAAAGTAATAAAAGTTATAAGTTGTTGACGTCAGTGTTTCGTCTCCATGTACATGGACGTCAGTCTTCAAAACACAATTGCCAATTTTATTTATGCGGTTATCTACCGGGTGATTTGTTTTATTAGGTTGCAATAAAGATTGAAATTATGTTGGCCGCAGTGTTGTTTTGAAGTTTTAAAATTAAAATTAGTGACAATGGTGTAATAAAATTGAAACTTTCAAATTGTTTTAGCGTTAATATCACCTATTAATTAATACATTTACAGTAGAACCTCGATTATCCGGCTCGGCCGGGACCGGGTGTTTGCCGGATAATTGAAAACACGAATAATCGAAGCACACCATTATTTATAGTTTATTGTTTTTTATTTAGAAAATACGTATGCAAAAGTCGTTAAGTTTATTTTTATCTGGCATACATAAAAACATTATGTTTTAGGTACATACCTCATAACAGAATAAGTGTAGTACAGATTAAATACGCAAATATGTATTAAAATAAAATTAACAAAAAATTAAAAATGTTAAAAATTAAATTACGTAAATATGTATGTAATTAAAACAGTTAAGACACTTATATATGATTTACTTGAAAAAATGAGCAATTTTTGTTTGCTTTTGTGATTCGTATATTATAGTCCTTATAAGTTAAGATACTTATATATAATTTATTTGAAAAAAATGAGTAATTTTTGTTTACTTTTGTGATTCGTACATTATAGTCCTTATAAATTTCTTCATTTTTCTAACCTGCAGAACTTCAATGCCGTGGGATTCAGGTTGCTCGTCAAAATATTTCAGTAGTACATTCACTGCATTTCTTGCTTCTTGATGACTTGTCTTTCGAATACTACAGTCAGCTTTATCATCATCAGAACTTATTTCTGCATTGAAGCATCATTATCCATAATCTGGTATCTATTTTCTTCGTAATCACATTCTATCCATTCCTGATTTCTTCTTTGCTTATTCCTTCCAAACCATTGATTTCTGAGGCTATTGAGTTTATGCTTTCAATTGATATCAATTCTTGATTATTCAAGCCACCATCTTCTCTAACCTCAGTATCCTCTAAGGTCATTATTTTAAAAAATGCATTTTTAATTGCATTCCAAGTATTCCAAGCACAAGCTACGGTATAAATTACTTTTTTTAAATTGAGACTTTTTCAAAACCACATAAAGTCATCTTCCCCCAACAATGGGAGCATAAGCTCTTTCATATACAGTCTTTTATGGTCTCTATAACACCTTGGTTCATTGGTTGGCCAATAGATATAGCATTCGGAGGAGAATATGCCACGAATATGTTTCCATATTCTGATTTTAGTAGCTCTGCGTCAGGATGCTCTGGTGCATTGTTCAATAGCAGAAGGGCTTTTGGTGACAAATTATTTTCTTGCAAATGAATTTTAACCTGAGGTACGAATTTGTCGAACAACCACTTTTTAAAAATCACACGATTCATCCAAGCAGTCTTTTGATGGTAATAATCCACGCGTAAATGTTCGGCTTTTACATTTTTAAATGCCCTGGGATTCTTGGATTTTCTAACAGCAGCTAACCCGACTTTATGTGTTCCTGACGCATTAGCACAGCATAATACTGTTATACTATCCTTGCTGATTTTGTAACCTGAATTAAACAAAAAGTTTTAATCTAAAGATTTTTCAAAATGTACAGAAATAAGACTTACCTGGAGCACTACGTTCTGC
>JAHWXV010857150.1:0-10796 GCA_024586415.1 Phrixothrix hirtus
AGTGCCACGACGGCAATTTTGAATATTTCGACTTAAAATTTTTTTTACAAATACTTGAATATATAATAAAGATGACGGTTTCATTTAATTTAATGTACGAATCATAATTTTGTTAGAAAAAAATCCGGAAAATCGGCCTGTTTTTTCCCTTGTCACAGTAGACTTCCCCCTTAAAATCCAAGATACCCATATTTTTTATGTCAGTAGTAGTTCGATTTTAGCACGCTAAAAAAGTTTTCCGTTAAAAAAGGCGATTTTTACCTTCAAACTAAGATACGAGGGCGGTCTGATAATTAGCCGGTTTCCAAGAGATGGCGCCACTTATCACCGAATGTATACTATTTCTGTCAAATACAATCTGTTAGTAGGCCGGTAGTAAATTTTTAGCACTATATTCATTGGGTTTATGTTTGACAGTCATAAAAAGCGAACAACTTGTGATTGTGTTAAAATAATGGATAGAAGCGAGTTTTGTGCATTGATTAAGCATTATATTTTGCGTGGAGAAACCGCGAAATAAACAAAGGAAAAGCTTGATGAATATTATGGCACATCCGCTCCAGCGAATTCAACTGTGATTTATTGGTTTGAAGAATTTAAACGTGGTCGTACAAGCACAATTGATGAACATCGTTTAGGTCGGCCACTCGAAGTGACCACCAAAGAAATGATCCATAACATCCATGACATCGTTTTGGAAGATCTACGAGTAAAAGTGCATGAGATAGCTGACATTGTAAACATCTCAAAAGAATGCGTGGGTAACATTTTGCATTAACATGTTCATATGAAAAAGCTGTCAGCAAGGTGGGTGCCGCATTTGTTGATAATCGAACAAAAACGCAATCGTGTGGTCATTTCAAAGCAATGTTTGGCGATGTTACAACGTAATAAGGATGCATTTTTGCATAGATTCATAACTTAGATGAAACATGGATCCACTACTACACACCCGAAACAAAACAATAATCAAAATAATGGGTTGAAGCCGGTTCAAGTCCACCAAAGAAAGCAAACGTGGTTGCATCCGCTGGAAAGGTTTTGGCGACTGGATTTTGGGATGCATAAGGTGTAATACACATCGATTATCTTAAAACGCAAAAATCAATCACAGGAGATTGTGGCATTACTGGATCGATTTCACGTTAAAATAAAGAAAAAACGACCACATTTGGCAAAAAAGAAAGTGCTTTTATATCATGACAACGCACTAGCTCACACATCATGAAAAACTTAATAGAAATTGGATGAATTACGTTACGAATTGCTTCCGAACCCACCATATTCTCCTGATCTGGCTCCCTGTGACAACTTCCTGTTCCCAAACCTGAAAAAATGGCTTGGTGGAAGGAGATTCAATGCAAACGAGGGAGTTGAATGGGAAAGTGCTGCATATTTTCCAGAACTTGATAAATTGTACTACAATGATGTCCTAATGAAATTGGAAAAACGGTAGACTAAGTGTATCGGGCCAAAAGAAGATGATGTCGAGAAATAAAATGAAATTTTGAAGAAGAAGTTGTGTTCTCATTTTCAAACCGGCCAAAATATTGTGCTTCCGTTTTGTTTGTTCCATTCAAATCGGATTACTCTATGTATATGGAACTTCCTATATGGTCTAATACATCTCAAATTAAGTAGTAGTTTTTACTCCCTAAAATCGAGTTATTGTTGATATAAAAAATAAGCGTCTCTTAGATTTTAATTGTTTACAACAATCCAGTTTTCATTAAAATTGGAGAGGTCACGGTATACTTTTCTTATAAGTATAAATATTTATTATTAGTAGACAGCGATGTATGTTTGTAGGAAACGTATCTCAAAAGAATGGTACAATATTTTATTAAAATTTTACAACCAAAATTGAAAAATTAAATTAATTATATGAAAGTTCATAGCTTGTTTTCTAAACGCCTTTGCGAGCTGGAGACAAGGACAAAAGTTTCTTTCCGAAAATCTTCCCCACTTAATGATTTGAAAAAGTTCATTACTGACTCTTCAATTTCACCATCATCGGAGAAGTGTCAACTTTAGATCAGACTGTAACATTGTTTCCACGCGTTTAATGTTTGAATCTGGGGGTGAAGTTTTTTTGGCTTTTCACTTCTTTCCGCAGTATTCTAACTTACGCGTCAGTTGAGAACACCGCACTAAGATTTGTTTTCATGAAAATACTTTTTCTCTATAAATTTCAATAATTTTTATGAATTTCCGTAGGAGATAATTTGGTCGAGTGGTTACTCGCAAATGTAATATTTGTAAACAGATGGAACGCCGTTTCTTTAGCAACAACCACGCCCTATTACGTAGTACATCAGTAATATATATATATTAAAATAAATATTATTTAACAATGTGCAGCATTTTAATTAAAATTTTATCAATGCATAGTATTTATTTACAGCACGTTTTAAATAATTAGTTTTAGATTTTGAAGCAACTATTAAGATAATTGTTTAATTTCGAATTGAAGAAATTTGTCATAAATTAGGAATCATTCTCGTATTTACATACCAGACAAGGATGAAAGATTATGTAAATTCGTGTCGCTAATGAAGCTTAATATTTGTTATATTATATTATATACAAAGTGATATAAAAAGCCTTCAACAAAATCCTTAATAATTGTGCCACTAATTTCTATTTCAAAAGGAAAGTACGCTTAGTCTTTTTTCTATAACCAAAATCAAATTAAACATCCCAGAAAAATGCAGTATTCAGAACCTGTAGATACTTATAGACCGGTTGTGAGATTAAAATGCATTGTTTGGTTAAGTGAAATTCTTGCAAATGAAGACAGCGCCATATTTATACCATTTCTGTCAGATTATAAAGTTTCGTAGCTTATATCTAAAGTTTACTTTGTGATAAAATAAAACTGTTGAGTGAATCTATGATTAATTATTTACATGTGCCATTAGATGAATTATAAAAAAAGAAGTTTTAGATTTATAATAAGTATATATAATTATAGTTCCCGCTTTAAAAGTAATAAATAGTATGAACGCCATAAAGGTGCAAGTTGCAGTCTGGTAACGTTACTTTTGATTCTGCCCTCGTACGTATTCGTATTACATTATGTTAAATAATTTCTCACATATAGAGTTATTTCTTTTATTATTATTATTATTATATAATTTTTTTAACGTTTAATAAATTATAATACGTGTATTATATTTTTGTTTAAAATTAAAATAAATTTTGTATCATAACTATAACCTCATTAAGTATATAATGATAATAAATTAAATTATAAAATGTGAGCTATGTAAAGAATAGTTTATCTTTTATTTAAATAATATTAAATGATTATTTTATATAAAGCATGGCATTCGTCAAATTTTTCTAAAGTAAATTAGTTGATGGCGCAGTCTTTTACTTAAGCCTTTTAAAACATGTTTAAATATAATTACTTAGAAAAAGTTTGTTATTTGGAGATATACTTACATAAATTTGTTAATCGTAACGTTAAAACGAAAATAAATTACGATTAGTACATTTCAACAAAAACTTAAAAATTTTATAGTAGCCGCAGATCGAAGCGACTGTTTAAATATTGATTTAAAATAACTCTTATAAAGGTAACCAAATTAACTTACAAAGTAAAAACTTAAGATTGGCATTTATCAGCGTGATAAAGATAATCAAACGAAATAATCGTAATATGGAAATAAGAAGTTATATGATTAACTAACGATTTACAAAATGCACTTCAAAATGTTTTTTCTAGTTCATTGTGAAGAAATAGTTTTCTGATAAAAATTACTTAAGTATATTGCTTAGCGATTGCTAAATCTCTGACATCAGTAAATTTAAGATACATTTCAGACGTCAAAGCTGTTGTAGATATTCAATATTAACAAATAAAATCGCATATTTCACCGACGAACTTGAAAATTATTTAATATTTCAAATTTTTGATTCACTATATACAGTACTGGGTAAATAAATTAAAGCCAGTATATTGGTTGTTTTAAAACTAGATAACAAAAATTCTGAATTCCTAAGAACATCATGCTTTATTTCCGAAATACAGGGTTCATTAAAAAATTAATATTTTCAGCATTCTTCAGAAACCGTTGTTTTTACGATATTTGGTAAAATGCTATCATGGGTCGTGACCAATCTTCTCCCATAAAGCTTATCGCCATATCTACAAAAAAAGCGGCGCTACGGGAGTGAACAACATTTTTTCCTTAAAAAGCATTATTTAAGTACTCTGCCAAAATCGAAAATAAAAGAATAAAGATAAATAAAACAAATCTGGTGTGGGACAACACGCGACTTTCTCTTGCGTACATAGATGTGCAACGTGTGGGCGGGTATTCTTGGAGATGCAGTTATCGATTCTCTTTTTATTCAACAAAAATTGAATGGGGAAGTCTATTTAGAGTTATTACAGGAGGCGGAGAACCAGCAAAATGCGGATGGAAACATGAATTTGCGTGAAGACTTAATTCATTTTCAACAGGACGGGGTACCACCTCACTACGCAGTGCCCATTCGACAGTTTCTACACGACAGATTTCCTCACCAATGGATTGGTAGAAGAAGTTCTATAGAATGGCTATCATGATCGCCAGATTTGCTATCCCTGGATTTTTTCCTCTGAGGACATTCAAAGTCGGTGGTTTATAAAACCCCACCAGAACCACTTGAGGATCTACGTAAACGCATCATTGAGAATGTCGTTCAATTCCAAGGGTTACGTGAAAATGTGAAAACGGAGTCTGAAAATCGGTTGTACTACTGTTTGGAAAAGAACGGTGGACATTTTGAATAATTTATTAAATAATGTAAAAGTAGTAATAAATCGAGAGAAATTGTCTGGAGTTGCTTAATCGAATTGAATAGTTCACAATGATCCATACATCTTATTATTGAATTAGTTAATATTTACTTAACCAAAATTACCCTTATTATCAATGAGAAGCGTTTTTCCAAAGCTTTCCAACGATGTGTCAAATGTAGGGAGTTGCTATTTAAGATTTTGAAGTTGGTGTGGCTGTGGAGCGGGAGCTTAGGGGTGGCTCTATATTTGTAAGGCCATTTTGGCTTCCCCTGCATATTACCGAAACGGTTTTGAGTAATTTACCATACCTCTTTTTTTTTAAATACAGCGCATTGAAAGTTTTCAAATATACACCCGGTATAGTATTTCTGTATACGCAATGATTTATTATGTTTCAAAGGTCGGTTTCAGTGCTTCCAATTTTTAGTGAAGAATAAGAGCCGGAATGTGGGATCATTAGTGCTTTTCATAAAACACTTCTCGTATCGAAGTTGCGAGGACACGACTTATCTATAATCCCAGACGAAACCTAGACGCCAAACCTGGGGTCAACAGCTAGATAAGTGACAACTTCTAGTTTCAAAGTGTTCTGGAGCTGTGCTTCGAATACAAACAGTCTGTGCTTATAAAACGACAATGATATTAGTACTGAGCGTAGTGGAAACGTTGCTTTCTAATCCGTTACGTTTTACTGAACTTAACTACTCGAAACCAGTATTTTGAAAAATCATTCCTTTAAACAAATTATTAAATTATTATTTGAGAAAATTCACGATAGATAGCTACTATATTTATGATAAATACCTTGGTTAACTTATCTTGAAGAAATAAATTTAATTCCCTGTAATGCCTATACACATTATTGTAAATAAATGTTGAATTATTTTTGCCTCCAAATTAATTTTTCATTTTGCGAAGATAAACACGAGCAGTAAATTAAAGGCGTGCAACCTACGTAAAGGTAATAAAAATGTCGTTTAATACTATATTTGTAATTTCCGCTGGACGTCATTGCTGTCGTGTCTCCGTAAGGGTTGACGTGACCGATCCTGAAAGCCCTAGCTACATGACCGATAATAAGCCGGCCGTCACCGATAGAAAAGACTACAGATCCAGTGGCTATTGTCTATCTACAGCAATATAATTTTTTTCTCTACTATAACGAGCCTATAATAGGCATTTTGACAAACATATCTCCACATAATTATTTTGATTTTTCGTTAGGTTCACTTCAATATTCTACTACTGGGCGAGAAAGACCAAGGGCAGTAAGAATCTCGGAAGTAGAGTTGAAACAGAAAGAAATCCTACTGTTATCACCAGAGAGGCTCCTTTCAGATAGGCTCTCTCATCCATATTATGTTAAACATGAACAAAAGCTCTCACCGTACATAAATTATGTTCCATGAATAAATTTTTGTCTTTGCTTTCTCCAGAAATGTGCTGCTGATATTAATTTTAGAAGGGACAGTATTACAAACTTTTACAACATGAATGCTTGGGTGAATGAAAATCGACATACAATTTAGTAAAAAAATAAGACACGTAAGAAATATATTTTTAATTAAATATTTAAAGTATTATTATAATTTTTATGTCAAGTAATTTGAAAATTAGTGTGATTTTTATGGTGCAATTAATTCTACCCTAATTTTTGATGAGCATTCATAATTATTCTTATTCTTAAAGACACATTTAACTAATTATAAAACTTCGAAGAAATTCAAGGTCTTTGGCCTCGCTTAGTAATAATAACGCTGGAAGACGATCTTGTATAGCCTTATGTCGATTATGGAATAAATGCTTTGATAAAGAGAAGTTCCTAGAAATTAGTGTATTATTATTGTGTAATAGGAAATTGCATTTAATTTAATCATAATTATTTGCATTCTCTTTTAGGATTCAACACCAAATTAATTTAATTAAAATTCAAATGTCATCGTCAGGAAGAATAAAATGCTACATTTCTATAAGCAGTTGAATTGTCAGCTAGAAACTGTTGGAAGACTCTTCCATTGTCATTATTGTTTGGTAAAGTACATCACTTTCTCTTATTTACGTAACTATTCTAGATTGAACTGTTATTATCAGTACTTTTATTTTACAGCAAAACACTTAAGAATTTATGAATTTGCGGGAAAGGTACGACACAATTAAGGCAGGAGTAAGACAAAAAGCTCTATGCTTGTAATAGAAACTTTATTAAATTTATTACTTGTTCGTTGTCGTTTTCTTTCCTACAATAAATTTCAGATCTAACAAAGCAATCCAGTATAAGAAAAGTAAATTCGAATGCTACATTCTTACCTATTCAAAATATTTAAGATCTTGAATTTGTGCTTGTTACAAATTCTGGTGCCCATTATTAATAAGACTGAAGGATTCGCATTATGCCTTTGTATTACAAACGGTAAGGGTCATTCCATCTAGTTTCTCCCAATGGATGTGCCTCATGATTTAAAATTTTTTTGATTTTGATGACCCATTTCTGCCACTTTTGGTAGTACAAAACTGATTTTTTTAAATTGTTATTCTCTTGCACTACTTCACTAAAGCATTTTAAACATAGCGATAATCACTAAAACCAAAGTTTTCAAGTATGTGCAAACATTACCATAATTCTTCAGAGTCGCCCGAATTGGACGAAACAAAAAAGTTCTATTCAGCTGAACATTTACTATTTGTTGCATATTTAACTGACTTTGAAAACCGATAATCACATTCTCATTTTTGTCAAGTTTAACATTTTTTATACATGCTACAAAAAGAAAACAAACTTCATATTTGGGCTGCTAATAGTCTTGCAGTTGGTAAACTTGAAAAATAAATTAAATCACAAATTTTCTAAGTAATTCTTATTTTTCTTGCCGTTCGAAGTTAGAAAACTGAAAAGTTTGCAATCTTTGAGGGGTTGTAACTTTGATGGGCCCGGTTGAAAAAATTTAAGCAGTCTGCGTAACAAAGGTTTACATGATTATGTTCAGTCTATTTATGTAGCTACAAAGGTTTCAATGTGGAAAAATAGGTATTTGCAGGCAAAACTTCTGTGGATGTATTTACTTATTTTGCATTAGTTTATTAGCGATAATTGCAGCAGAACATGTCTGTACGTAGTAGGAGGGCTTAGAAATACTTATTCCAATTTAAATAACTTTTCAAAATTCTAAAAGTTAGATATAAACAACAAATACAAGATTCAGTTCCACAAAAATATATTAAAAGGAGTAGGGTTTCTTTTTCAGATCCAGATCTGTTAGCAATAGACAAGCATAGACACATTATTTTGTTCTTGTTGTTACTTGATTATAGCAGTACTGTTGTGAAAGTTGTGCAGTTAACATCTAATCTTTAATATGAACTTGAATAATTATCAGTTTTTTCAACCATGATCCATCGGAGTTACAGCCCTTCAAAGTCTGAAAGCTTTTCATTTTTTCTGGCTTCAGACGGCAAGAAAAATAAGAAGCACTTAGAAAATTTGGGATCTAACTTGTTTTATAAGTTTACTAGGTGCAAGACTATTAACAGCCCAAATATGAAACTTGCTTTCTTTTTGAAGCATGTATAAAAAATGTTAAACTTGACAAAAATGAGAATGTGATTATCTGTTTTCAAAGTTAGTTAAAGATGGTAAGGTAAAGGGAAATGAAACATAGTAAAGCATGAAAAAGTTCCAGTTCTGCTGAAATAACATTTTTTGTTTCGTTTAATTCGGACGACTCTTTGAAGAATTATAAGAATATTTGCACACACTTGAAAACACTGGTTTTAGTGGTTATTGCCATGTTTGAAAAGCTTTAGTGAAGAGAGGCAAGAGAATAAGAATTTAGAAAAAACGGGTTTTTAATTACCAAAAATGGCAGATGAGTCATTAAAATTTAAATTGTTTTAAAATCTTGAAGCATACTCATTGATTGAAACTACATAGAATGACCCGTAACGAACCCACGATAATTCTTTATGAGAGTCTTTAGCCGAAGAAAGGCAGGCCTTATGAGAAGGTCTCCCATTCAATTTTTAGTAAGTTAAACTCAAAATCGTTACAAAAGATACCTTATATTTTTACATAATGATTTTCTGGTTTACGCATGATAGAGCACCGCCACATTATAAAGTAAATGTGGAAAATATTTGACTATCGTTTGGCCAGCGGTGGATTGAGGAGGATTTCAGTCATGGCCAGTCTGTTTCTCAAATCCGAACACACTTGATTTTTGTTTATGGGTTCACCTAAAATTAATTACCTATGAAATTTCAATCGCCATGGCTTATATATCCCCGCTGTTTCTGAATTACTTATTTCTCACGTGATTACCCCGCACTATACTATTCTTTCCTAGAAGAGTGTACATACTAAGAGAAGGGAGCTTCTACAGATTATAAAAAGACTTGCTTGCTTTGTTAAATGCATTTGAAGAAAGTTAGCTGACTAAAATACATGGAAAATAACTTAATTATTTAGGAGTTGCTTCGGTGTTCTTTTTGGTTTAGAAACTGAATATTATATGTTTAAAAGAACAGACAGGCCCTTCTTAGTAACTTTGAAGACATGTGCCAAGATGTGGACGAAAATTCTAGTAAGAGCACAACAAGATTGTTATCTGAACTAGGAATGTCATAATCCAACATGACAACATTTTTGTAAACTGCTGAAAAAGCGTAGATGAGTCTAAGCGTCCCGACCATTTACTCAAACCGCATAACAGTTCGTGACGTATCTTATTTGTTTCTGTTGTTGATAAGAATCAGTTTTTGCTCTAAATTTAATAAAAATCCTGTTTTGTAAATTGGTAACTAAATTAGCTCTTGAATTATTCTTGTTATGTATACGAATTATCAGCTGTGTTTGTATTCCATCTATTTTGAATTCTATGATTTATATAATTATTTAGAGAAATATGCAAGCGTCGTAAATCGTGCCAAAATTACAAGAACACATATTCTTTCTTCTCAAAATGGATTTCAACAAGTATTCGATATTCGGTGTTGTTCTAATTTTTCTAAATTTATTTTTAATATAATGAAATCCATAATTTTATTTTATTGAAGTTGTGGGTATCTAATTAAGTAAATTTGATTAAATAAGTCAACTGTACGCTTAAACTAATCAATTTCATTTTAGGCAAACATATTGTTTTATACATTTGTGCATTTAATGGGATAAATTGACTTGTACGTTCTATTTCAACAGCACTGATTCCTGATGCAATTTCGCAAGTGTAAACATAATTACACCATTGAGTTTTATGACTTTATTATCAACAATTGTATGAAGTTCAAGGTATGTATTTACTAACTTTCAATTTAATTCATATAGAAAATGCAGTTTCCCGTCGATTATATTTGTACACGTAATTAAAAATATCTGATGTACAAGGTGGTACAATAGAATCGGACATTTTTGAGTTTTCCGTAAAATGTGTAATTTTTAAAGTAGAGACTACGACGTAGAATATGACTATAAGTTTATACGCGACGTCGCCACACTCGGTTATGCCAGCTGGTTCGTTCGATGAGAGAGAGGGGTCGGGGTTAGCATAACGTAGGTTAGCTTCCAAGGAAGTATAAGAATAAGAATAAGAATAAGAATACGAATGAGCACCAGTCGTTCGCAGAATCGCAAGGCGTGTGGTGTACTTACTCTATCCTAAAGTTCTTCAAACTGTACCATTGGTTCAGCAACCAGAAGTTCCACCTAGCTGAAAAAGGGTTAGGTAATGCTGTTCATCGAAAATAACTTAACACCAAACTGGCGAAATCAACAGATAAAAGAAAGTGCTGCAATACAACAAAAAGGTTGCCACGCTCGCTTCTTGGTCAAAAGCATAACCCAGAACGAGTGCAACATATGCCATGTAGAAATTAGGTTGTTCTTGCATTCCGGAAATCCCGTGGAAACCTAAAGTAAGCGTTGACTAAGCTCAAACAAAAGTGGTTGTCGGCAGAGTGGCGTGGATCTTGGTGTTGCGTCAAATCGTATGTCGAATCTAATATCTTTAATGTA
>JAHWXV010857174.1:0-10984 GCA_024586415.1 Phrixothrix hirtus
GGGATACTACGATAATTAATTCGATTTAATAGCTACTTTCTGTTCTGTTTCTGACGAGTGTAGTGGAAGACCAAAAAGAACATCAGACCTACCCCTACTCAGCCGATAACTTTAGAGCTAAGCGGTCAAAGATTTTTTTTTGTCACGTTTCTAATAAATACACTCATTCAAATTGCTACGTGGCAATATTCTGATCTGAACTTAAATTGAATTAAAATCTCTATTTATAATATAAGAGGTGCTTAGTTAACATAAATAAAATATTGTCTATTCTACACTTTAACTGTCACATAATTTATATAAAAATGAAGGCATAACGTATCATCGCTAAGTAAAAATAAATTTCTTTTAGTAATGACAATTATTGATATGTAGCGTCTGCGCGTTAGTACTATAATAGCAGTTAAACAGAGCCGGCTTAAGAAAACTACAGGCCAATATTAGATATACATTTTATGGTTATGTTATTAATTTACGATATGAATATAAGCAGTATAAAGGATGTTTTGTCTTTATATAATTTTAAGTAAAATTCTAAATTAAGCTTAAGGTTTTATCAAAGCTAGTAATTTATAACATACATTAATAAATGAACCAGAAAATTTTATCGTCAATATTACTTAATCTCTTTACAATAAAAAAATATACCGATATCAGAATTCACTTCTTAGTTAAACATGGATTTTATAACGATGGCAAAAGAACTCTATTTAATAAATTAATTTTATTTCAAGCCAAATAAGAAAAATCATGTTGTACTTGATTCTGGTAAAATTGAATACGCATCTGCTGATATTAACACATATTAAACATTAATATATGTACTATGTCTTAAATTAACTAGTTACTTTCACTACTTTTCTTAATCTATTTTTATATCTGACTATTAGTTTTATTTGTATAATTAATTATTGATTATTGGGTTATAGTTTTAGTATTTAGGTGAGTTATAGTTTTCATACATATTTTTGTAAAAACTGTAACACTTTTTGTACACACAACATTTAAATTATAATTTTGTTATATGTGTATTAATTTTTGCAACATAAGTTTTAATAAACAGTATATAAAAAATGATTTTACAATAAATTGAATTTCAAACACATTTAAAACAGAAATATATATTTATTTGAAACTGCCATATGCTGGTTTCACTTGTTTAAATGTTCTGTGGCTTAATCTTAGTGAATATAAATAAACATTTTACAAAAACTGACTAGTTTCGTTACATTCCATTATAAAGAAGTTCTCAAGAATTTAGAAAAGTAATTTATAAACTGAATCACCACCCAGAACCAACATTATTTTTGAATTTGCTATTTGAAGAAGACAATAATAGGAATCTATAAATCACAGTAATTTGTAAATAATTTTGTATTTATTTAATGAAAATATGACATTTTCAGATGCTCTAAATATAATTACATAAATTTCATAATTTCAACCTACAAAATATAAAATACTTATATAATGTATGTTAAAATAGAATATTCCATTGTTTTCGTCTTGAAATAATAATATAATTTGTTTGCTTAATAAATAGTTACTAAATATCTATATAAATTCGTAACCTTAACAAATATCAAATTGGCATTTATTTTGTGTATATAGCCATAACCATATACTTAATAAAATAATCTGAAATTAGCTGTACTGCAACTTTAGCTGCAGATTTTTCAATTTGCAGTTCCATATACAGAATTGTAATATTATAAACTCTGTAATATTTCAATTTACAGAGCATTATTCAGTATACAGTTTATAGAAATACAGCTCTACAGAGAATTTGTACAGAATAGACCCATAAATTTCATACAATTTAGTTATTAAGAAATAGATATGCAACCCAAACAACAACAATATTTAAGGGGCCTTATACAAAATTAATTTCAAGCGGCAATAGTTGGTACCAATTAATTTAATAATCCTTAGACGAAATAACATCAACTACCAAACAACTTTTTCGATCGTAGATTGTATGCGAAAAACAAATTTGGAACATGAGAAAGTTATTATCTATTACACCCTACTAGATTCCCTAAAAAATGCGTGTAAGCGTAATCTAACAAGAAAAGTAGTCAGGAACTACAATTATAGTTAGCTAGTAAGCGGGGGCATTTTCCAAGGATATCTCGTCAAGAGACAGAGCTGAGTGATAATAGATAGGCCTTCGTCCCAATAACAATGATCTTCATGTAAATATGCCGAAGTGGCAGTAACTAGCACGCGATTTTCGCGTTCAAAGTTATTTATCTGTAGATAAAATTTCGGTATCAGCCAATGCTTCTATATTTCGTAATTGCGCAGGAACTATTTAAATTGTTTAAACATGAACTGTAGTAGATTATCCGATGACAGGAACTGAGGACCTTCAAAAGTTGGAATCACACGGTCCTCCGAAAATTTAATAGCAGTACTGGTAGGAAAATTCTTACAAGAAAGAAGAAAGTAAACCAGTCGAATTATACCAAAAGAAACGGCTACCATTCGAGGTCTGAAAAGGATTATTGGATACTATCAGGTGTAGAGATTCTACATTATTGAGATACTGATCCTCACAGGTCTTTTGGAAAAGCTTAAGCAGAACAAGCGATAGAACATAGTAATGCTGAAGGTAATTTAGAACGAAATTTATCGCATTAGCAACATTAATGAATAGAAAAATTTGACCAAAATTCCAACTATAAAAATTGGTATATTAAATGCTAAAAGACAAAAGTTACGATATTTTAAAAACAAAGCGCAAAGAAGAACTATGGAAGACATCGATCATTTAGTGCTTTTTAGGAATTTACTTCCACATGTACAGAAAATTTCATTGGAAAAGCATATACTGTCAGAGGATGCGTTCATGACATTCTAAATCAATCTGCATTCAGTGAAACTACCCATGTATTCCAATTCTTCGATCCGAATGGTTATTTTCGAGCCGTTCAATTCCTCCATTGTTTTGTATTGTCACTTACACTCTCTAATGTTCAGATGTTAATCTTTTTTTTACATTTATCCGAGAATTTTTGTGAACTTTCTGATGTTATCGCTGTTATATGTATTAGATTTTATATTATACTGAGTTAAGTATCTGATCTGTGCGTTAGTATATATTTACAAGAATTTTTTCCTTATCTTATCTTATTAGTGCATGGAATGTATTATTATGTTCCTTTATGCGTCTATTAAAAATGTTGATTGTTGAATAAGCATCAAAAGTAAAATGTAAAAGTACTTACAGCAATTTTAATATGTAAAGAGCCAGTTAGGTTATCATATGCCATTCTATCATTTAATTAATTCAATCATATAGGCCCTGAAAAATTATCATCAAAAAATGTCACCTAACATTCTCGACAACTGCTTGACATTTACTGGCGCGATGGAACAGGACCTATTCTATTTCATGTTTCACACAGTTAACATAACTGGGTTTTTATGTTGCTATTTCTACTTTATCGTAATGACCAATCTTCCTTTTAATAACGTAAAAAGAATTAGAAACAGTAAAAACTTAATGGAACATTCTGGACTAATCTGGCACCTACCTTATGACAAAATACATCAAATACATCATTATTATGACTAATTTTGGACTCTTCCTTATATTTTTTAGATCTTTTTGTTATCTATATAAATAGCAGACTAAATTCCTTTAGTTTTTATTAGAATCTTGTGCTGTTAGTTACTGTATACATAAATAGAAATATAAACGTTTGTTGTTAGTGTGTTTTGAAATAAATATTTAATTAAATAAGTGTATATAAATAATTGTAATTTTCGTGAATATAAATAAACATTTTAAAACAATTAACTAGCTTCGTTACAATGCTAAAGTTTACTACTTTTCGTTGACTTGCTTCAATTACTTATAGGCATTAAAGTGTATCGTTTATCATCCATTTATATTCAAATAACCGTTCTCTATCTTCTTTTAGACCATGAGATGAACGTTAATACTCTTCACATCGTGCAGTTTCAGTTTTCGGTATCCAAACGCTAATCTCATTAATGTAAATCAGTGTTACCAGTATTACAATTTAGCTTTTATCAAATAAACAATTAACGCGAAATGTGCTGCAATACCTGGTATACCGTTTCATCAGTGCTATAGATCCCGTGCTACTCGTCTTATAATTTGATGGAGGTAGCACCGATATACTCTTCATATTATACGCTTAAGGATCACAAAGTACTGCTTGTTAATCGTCATTATTGAAACTCAAGTTGCAAATATAAGGTGCTTGAATTGAAAAATAAAATATGTAGCACTGTAACACTGATTAAAATGCTAATTAAAAATAAAAGTTTCGCAAAGATTTTACAATTGTTCATTGTGCTTTTATGGCTATTTTCGGTACGCATTCATCGTGAGGAATTTAACGCCAAAATTTACATCTCTAACAGTTCAATACTTTCTTATGAACAAATCTGTTATTACCAGTATTCATTCCGTGGCGTAATAAAACAAGTTTCTTTTATTTAATTAAATATTCAATTATATTTTCGCCAAGTTTAATGAGCAATGACAGTTTCAATGAACTTAAAAATACTTGGTATTTTATACGCAACTAGACTATGAAATTGTTCTGACTTAGTGGATCTGTATTGTGATGCTGCTAAAACTTAACTTACTATTATCATTCCATCATTAATTTACAAAATCAGTTAACTGTTATATTTACTATGGCACCAGTTAACCCACTAACGGACTGTCACTTTTTATTAAACCATCTTTTTACCACATATAAAGGAGGGTGTAAAGCTCGATAGCGAGCTTACTGATTATTGTTCGAAAGGAAATGATTTTACAATTATTCCTTTCATTGATTATTAATAGATTCCAATAATTTGTATCTTATAATAATGTTAGCTGTAATGATATGATATATACTATATTTCTTTCTTAGTAACTTCAATCAAAGAAAATCTAAAAGTATGAATTCATCATCAGATGAACTTGCAGTCATTATATGTATTTATAAGGTGGAAGCGGACTGGAGAATATTCAAGTTATTAATGTGTGTACCTATCTGCGCGGTGCCACAAACAACGACCATCAGTACTGGTAGTCGGTTAACAGACAACTTGCCTCCTTTGTGTGGATGCCCTAAAATTCTTTTTAAGGCGAAGACCTTTCGTGAAGAGATGTTTGTAACTAGTTTATATAAACTAATATATAGGTACATTATTGTTTAATGGGAATTTAAAATTATAAATTATATAATATAAATATAAATTTTCTAAATTAACAAACTATTAATTAATCCTATAATTGTTGACTTTGTTTAGAATATAATTGATTCTGAAATATTCGTAACAAACCTCGTATCACGTTTTATATGTAAAATACATTAATTACCTAAAAATTATGCTTACACGTTCCAAAAAATTATCGTTTCTATAACTTTAAGAGAAACGTTATTTAAAAGTCCCAAGAAGCGATTATAGAATCTAGAATTATTTACCTTTGCCAGTTCCGTTCACATGGAACTTTTCGCCGAATACTTGAATCCCAAATTAGATTAGACAGGAATTTATTATTCATTCTGAAACTTCAATATTTATATCTTTTAAACTAGAAGAAGAATAAAGATAACGTTCTGATTTACATTTCGCAAGTTTATGGCTGCAACTTATTAAATTACATCATTTAATAGTGAAAAATTTATTTTTTTCAAAATTGGAGGCTTGTATAATAAAATATATTATCGAGGGGTTTAGTAAATTAAACACCACAATAAATCACTGCTTCTAAGATTTCTAGCAAAAAATCGCATTTCTGCATGTAAATAAATTCTGTATGTAAGATGCTTGTTGCAACTTCACAACACAAACTAATTGAGGCTAGAATAATATCTTAGAAATGAGAAATATACTGATAAAGTACAAAAAATTGATGTACAATTAAAATAAGCGGCGTTAACTGCGAAATGATTTTTTTTACTCGCAGAAAGTAAGTTAAAATAATTGTTCTAAAATACAATGTAATAACTAGCTTAAAATATTGTAATATATGCAACATCATTTACAAGGACTAATGTAGATGTCCTAGCTAATAATCTATTGATCTAGCTTGCTATAAAACATGTATACTACGGATAAGCTTAATTTAAATAACAAATGTTAAATCTTCGTTACTTAAATTCGTTAATTAAATAGGGAGATATAACTTGTTTTATCAATTTAATGTTCTTGAATCATAAATCATTTTAATTTGCAACTAAAAGAAATTGATTCTTTTCAAATCCGTGGATTAGTGTAACATTAGTATTTGGAAATAGAATGTGTTTTCCTTTTCATTGGATTTTGCTCGTGTTATACAAGGTTCTATAGAATCACACTCATAATCGTAATCCTTACATATATACTTTGTGACATGCTCGTTACACCCAATATTAGCTCCTTATATTTGGGGCCTTCAGGTTACATACATTTTATTACATCATTTACGCTGCTTTGATCCTTGACGGAGAATCTTTCCCTACACTACAATAAGCTACATAATTATAAAGCAACTACATTTTTGGGGCACGTAATACCAAAACATTACTCTTGATAATTGGAAACGGAGAAAATTGGTTTTTAATATCTGCTGGAATACCTTATTTAAATATAACAACATCTAATAGAAATATTTTATGTAATTTGGCTTAAAATATTTATTTATTATAATTTAGTGACCTATGCTATGGTTACATTCTTAAAATTATAATTGTTAAATGCTAATCAAAATGCTGCTCAAAAACAGAATTATAATATTTACATACTACTATCACGTTAATTTACAATGCATTCAATAAATTATATGGCAGTGTAATCATAACAGAATATGTCAAAAGCATCTAGAAGCGTTGGAGAATCTCGTAAAGTGTGCATTCAATTATAGCTACCGCACGGGAGCATAAAGTTGTTCCTACAGTACCGATGACACTTACTTCTGCCTGAAGCATTTGTTCCTTTGGGCGAAAGACCTACTTCTTGCACTTAAAATATATCATAAAGTGTAGGATTGTAGAATAGCGACAGCGAATGCACCAAAACTTTTCTATAAATATGTCTTTTAAATTTAACTTTCAAAAACAGTTTCCCGTTTTACATTACGTGGTAAATCTTTGTATTCAATGGAATTTAATAAAATAACTAATATTTAAAGTTATAAATTAGTTGTATTTGGTCTGTTATACTTCTTCTACAAGTAATATTGGTGTATAACTTAACTAATGGTGGTGTTTTATAAATTTAAACTTGTCTTCTTAAATATTCCATTAAGACGGAGCGATCTATACCTGGAATACGGAGAAAAATCGATTATGTACTCTGCTAGTTGTATTTATAACGCCATTGGTTATATTAGTACACATATTATAAATTTTAATTATATTCGCAAAGGTTTTTTAGCATCTAATTTTTATTAAGTTGAAGATTGCTAATTTATGCTATACTGCGTCCATCATAAGTTTTACACCAAGCGTTATAGCGTTAGAACGCGCTAGATGTAAGATACGACGCATTAAGAGACAAGCAAAATTTCAGTTTGGCGTATTTGCAAGTTTATAGTGCGGTAGTTTCCGAGAGGCGGCGCTAGGTGCAATTCTTTTAAATAATAATGTGGGTCCTGCTGGATGTCATGTGATAGAAAATTGATTTCCTAATATGATTGGGTATCAAATGATAAAAACATCGATATGAAGGTAAAGATTCAATAATCACAGTTTTACTACATTTCGTGGTGGAGGAACGTAATAAATTAAAAGGATGTTTAACTTGATATCAGTAAATTTTCTACATTGCTTTTCAGTGTATCTAGGAGCGCTAATAGATTGCAGTTTAGCAAAAAAATTTCAAATCTTCAAATTTATACAGAAACATGATATTATTTACACTGTTAATTCTAGTAGTTTTGATGTCTTGCCAAGTCTAATAGATTGCCGTGCAAATTACTTGCACACCCTCTCCTTTAGTGTAGAAAACAAATGATGTTGGTTAACTTAATGCGCATGAGCACCTTAGCATCACTTGCGTGCGGAGTAGTTTTTCAAGCTTATAGTTGTCAGTGTTGGTTAGTTCTTATTTGAACATGAATGATTCTCGAGAAAAAAATCATAATTTGGTGATTCACCAACTTTGTCAAGGTGGTAATCAAGTTTACGCTGCTCGGCTATTGAATTTAACAAGAAGAGTGCAAAATTATTAGTCACCATCACGACAAAGGTTCGACTTCCAAACTTCCCACAGGCCGTTGTGGACGGAAGCAAAATCTTTTCATTTAAACATTGCGCTTGTTGGTTCACAATTTTTTTGCTTTTCCACAATTGACTGCCAGTTAATTTCAAAAGTGGATTACTAGTATTGCTGGCTAACAAGTCTGCGTACTGCCCAACGCAGTCTGCAGCCATATGATCATCTACGGCCAGCATTAAGCCTGACAGTCGAACCAAAACAGATTTCTGGTGATTGGGTTAGGTTGTACCTCAATTGCCAATTTTTATTGCTAAGTGCGCCTTAGAGGTTTCTATCGCCAAGTCTCATTTTGTGTATAGGTTCAAATACAGGCAGATTACCGATTCACATACAAAGCAATGCCGAAACTTTTAAGTAAAATTTCTGCTTTGGGGCTGCATTACACTAGACGGTCTTGGTAATTTGGCATCAATAGACGGCACTATGGCATGTTCCTTTAGTGCGAGGACAGGAACGCACATTGCATCTCATAAATTTCTTCAAGCAACCAATTTTGCAAACAAATGACAGAGAAGTGTTAAAGTGGTTCCCATTTTCTCTAGATATTGGGGCTGCATTGAAATCATTTGTGTTTCTTCTAAAACAAAAGGTACGCCAGAGATGCTACCGGATTAGATGAGAACTCATATATGCTGTACGGAATCTCTAGCATAATTAAAATTTTCGCCGTTGAAAATTGCTTTGTCTGCTGTCCCGTTTGCATTTGTGGCCCTAGGCTAGAGACGCAAACATAGTAACCAGTATGTCTTCATAGTTGCATTTTAGTTTTATAGCCTACCCACTGCATTACTATACAATACAGCCACTTATTTATTGCATAAAGTAGTCTGTACAATATATAACATAAGGTAACAAATGTCGTAGCAAAATTTAGATATAGCACTCATTACATAGCATTATCAACCATTTCAAACCGAGATAATAATATCGTGCAGTTATGTTGCACTTCCAGGTAAAAGTACAGCCGCATTCAATGCGGTTGGTCAAAGGATGTGATGCAGCTTACAACTAATTCCATGTGTTCTTGTCACCTGCATAACATTATGTGTAAGTCTGTGTTCTGCCTCTGCGTTCTATTCTAATGACACTCACAGCAATAGCACTTTTGTACTTACATCTAATCTCAATCATTTGGATTCACACCTGTAAATCTAGTTCACAGCACTAGTAGTCTGCCACCGTTGAAGCCAAGAATGTGATATAGTACTCATGTCAGTCGTTTTATATTGTAAAGCCATCCGCACCACTAGTTTGCTTTTAGAAGTTAAGCCAGATAAGTCGTTCGATGTATTTGTAAATATGCCCTCCTTTCGTATATGAGGCAACGAGAATCCCTTTCCGTATGACTCCCAGGCTTTAAATTCGCTCATAATCAGTAGCTCGCTGATCCCCCCGCAAATACTGCCACTCCTATTGTTATCATAGCACTTAACAACAATGTGCCCAAGCCCTCTGCACTTAGAGGAACGGCCCAGGCTCGTCTGATCTACTCTTAACCTCACGGGGTCTATCGTGATTGTCTTTCACATTATCAATGACCGAAACAACTCTGAGGGTACTCCAAAAATTCAGTGGGGTTTTCGACTGTCATACGAATTTCTTCAAACAAATTTAGATTTATGCTTAATTCCTTTTTAATAAATCCTAGCTCGCGAATAGGATCTGCATTTACGTTCCGCTTACTGCAATATAACCTCCTCTACTGTATAAACTCTATGTAACCACTACACCAAGAGAGACTGCTCCTTATTACCTATTATTGTCTCTAAAGGGAAATATATCAGCAAAAACAGTCAGGCCGGTTGCGCCTTCAATTAGCTCATCTTCGTTTCGCTTTAGAATTGAAATGCGAAAAATCACGTTTTATTCCCTTTCCGTGTTCATCAGAGGATCAGCCCAATTTAGTAAGCAATTTTCTAGTTTTTAGCTAATTTAATTCAAATTTTATTGCTATATTTTTTAAAAACTATTTCTGAGTAATAATTTTATCATTTTATGGCGTCAAAAGAAAATGGAAACAATTAAGGATAAAACTTAATAAGTGACAGGTGTTGGTTTTTACGTGTTCTCATGTTCATACTGCCACATTTTGAAACAACGCGATATCTTGGACAAGATTTTAATATTCTAAAGAATAAAGAATAAGCTTTCTATTAAATAAAAAATCAATACCGAATAGTTGTGGAAGGCACAGCCAACGAATTACATTTCAAAAAAGTTAGGGAAAAAAGTCGAAGAAATGACAACTATGTAAAGAGATATAATTTAGTTAGTATGAATATTATCGCAATAAAAATCTGTCAAAACTAAGCACCCACTATGTCACACGTATGAATACACAAGAAACAAGTATAATTGAGCCGTATACTTAAAGTGCGGAACAAGTATCGAGCAACCATTTGGGGGTAGCGTTCCATAGTGTAGTGGGAGAAGCGGTACGTAGTATTCATCTGTTACCGCACTTTATCTTGTGGTTTTTTGTTTTTAGCTATGTTGCAATTTTTAAAGTCGACTTTTGACGATGTAACTCGCTCAAATACCCATACGTTTCCACTAAGTCTCAATTTTAAAATACTAATATTGGCTCAAACACATGATCAAGTTGACAAGAAAGTTCTTGATAAAATTTCCGCCAACTGACAAAACTAGCATCAGACATACTTTCAAAGCTAGAAGAGAATTATTCATCCGATGAAACTGAATAAGTAATGACTGCTACCATTTAGTAAATGAACTACTCTAATCTGAG
>JAHWXV010857176.1:0-12000 GCA_024586415.1 Phrixothrix hirtus
TAGGCCAAATGTCTGATCTGGTTTGCTTCAATGCAGGTAATTCATATAATTCCCATTGTTGGAATGCCATGGTAATGATTGAATTTGTATTCATCTTCTTATACAAATTAAGTTTAGTTTCATCACTCAATGTTATATGAGCCACCTTCCAGCATATGTTTGTTAAAGTAATTATGCAATTCGCTTCGCTCTTGTAGCAGTCATGATGGGTTCGTGATCGAATTAAAATTAATTCTTGATGCATTTTAATGATTGGTTTTTTATACATCTCTGGAAACCCTAAAATATGCATTAATGGTATGAATGCAATGAATTTTTTCTTCAAGTAATTCACGATATGCTCTGTCTAAATAATTTGCACATTATTATCATTTCCATCTTTAATCATCCAAGTGGCTAGCGCTAAATTATCGTTTTCTCGATTTGAGTAAAGTGCATATCCATTTATCCCTGATGTTATTCCTGGTAATCTACACATATAAACTTTTTAACCAGCAATTTCATAATGAATCTCTTTAAACAGGAAACATGGAAAATTGTTTGTTAAATTGAATTCAGGTGCAGCTTGATTCGCCCCAGCAGCAGGCGCATCACATCTAATGGAGCCCTCTATGTAAATGTAGCTATTACACGTGTCAGTTATTAGTTCTTGACTTTGAATTTGAATTCGTATTTCATCAGATAATCCAAATGTTCTAGATCTATGTGTTAAATATGTACGTATTTCATATTTTGTGATGGAGTAATCGAAAATGACATCAACAAATATATTAAGTTGCGTAGTCATATTGTTGTGGTGCTGTCTTTATATTTCTGGTTAAAGTTTTTTAATTTTTATTCCAAGAGATTGTAGAAAACATATTTCCGACAAGGTTAATTTTTATGCTGTTGTTTTCTTTTTAAGTTCTATATAGCTTAATGTAAATGCGATGCAGCAGCAGTAACTGGAGGTGTTGCTTCTTCGAAGAGTAGAAAGCAACTGAACGAATTGCGTCGGTTAACATTATTATTGCTAAATCTTAAACCCATATGCTTGCCTTCTTCAATTCCAATCGAACAGAAAATTTTTCGTCACCGAAATCTATATATTCATCGTGTTGATCCACGAGATTTATTGCGATATTAGTTATAAGGTTGGTGTTTACCTCTAAAAATGTAGGATTTGTAGGAACTTTATTCAATCTAAATTCAGGTGCAACTGATATATCTACTTCACTCAGTCTCTTAACTGCTTCGCCGTTTCTATATTATTCCGTTACGATATTACAATTTAGGTGAATATTTGTATGTTTTAGAATCTGCACATTCAAATCGGAGCAAGTTTCTAGATTTGATTCGAGGACTTTAGAGCTGAACCCCAGCATGCGACCAATGCTTCTAAACTGCTTGAAATCGATTGCATGTTTGCTTTTTATTACACATTGAAGGGTGCTATTATTGGCCATCAATTGGAAAATGTCTTCGATATTAAACGTGGATAAAGTTAAATTATTTTTGCTATTGTCATAGAGAGACTCTGGTAAGGGTTAGTAGATACCTTTTGCAAGTATGCGTTAATCTCATCAATTTCATATGCGCCGTGTGAGATTGAAATTTCCTCAAGTCTCTTTGTATCGCTATCTATATAATGTAACTTATCATTATTGATAGTAATATTTCCAATGGAATTGCAACCGTATAAACCAACTAAAACCAAAACATATTTATATCTCGGATCTAATTCGATTGGCGGATAAAAGTCATAGCTAGCCGTGCTACCCGACCCCTCTAAACTGAACGTATTCTACATGATAACTAAAGATTTTGTTAGGATTCCAGTTAATTATACAAAAATTTAAGACATAAATGTCCGCAGTTGAATGTGTTGAACTTTTGCATCCTTTTACAGTTGTAGTAAATATCACATCCTCGAAAATATTTAATAACTTCCTTAGAAGGAGTTAAATTTCCAAAACTATCAAAATAGAAAACTTTGCTGCCAGTCTTCTTATAGCAAACCCAATGCGTACCTTTATTCTTTGTTTTATCCAAGTCTATGTAGCCAGCCTCATTAACTCGTGTCCTTTTTGGTAGACCATCAAGCATGAAAACGCCTCGAAAATTGGACACATATTTTGCATATTTCCGCAGTTCGATGTTTGTTAGCGATTTATGAGGCAAATTTAGTAGTTTTTTGATATATTTCCCTGTCGCAAGTATAATGCACTACCTATTTTGTATGGTTTCAAATAAAGTCTCGATTCTTTCTTTCCTACAGCAAAAGTTTCCATAATTCTATTGTGACGACTGGTTTCTGATTGAAGTTCTTTTGCGGCGTTTGAATCATTTACCGCTTCAGCGATTCCCACAGCCCCATCACTTAACCCTCCCAATGCTGATAGACCGGCAAACAATGGTTTTAAAGGAATAATACCTCCTGTTTTTGGTAAAGGTATTATGTTTGGTACTTTAACTCTTTTTCTTCCGCCTGCAGCATGAATTAGTGAACGTGCCTTTGCTAATGCGAAATTTATTATATTCTAGATCAATCCGTGACTGAATACATTTCTGTTTCTTTTAATGCCGCTAGTGTTAAGACAAACTCTTATATTCTTTAAAATATCTGAATTAATCTTTATCATGCCGCGATATTTTCTTCGTTTTTGTCTCTTATTTAATTTTGACGCGCCCATGCCTAATTTAGCTTTCATTGCTCCCGCTACGGCTAATGCTGCTACTCGTTCACCTTCAGAAGCATCCTTTGATTTAACTTTACCCCAGGCCTTTTCTTGCAATATTTTATCAGCTTGATGTCTATTACTTAATTTGTTACTATTGCGATATGCGATATCATGATTCTTGCATGCCTCATCCAACTGATTTTTACCTGGATCATTAAGTGCTAGACGTTTCTCTAACTTTGTCCCCGGGCCGCAATAATTATATCTTGGGTATGCATTTCAATAGGTAACCTATTGATGGAAGAATTTACAAAACCTCTGTCAACTTTAGACCTTTTTACCCATTGTTACTCGTTGCTGGTGCAATGGATTATACGATGTTCCTGATTTATCGCTTATATTTATATCAAAAATAATTAGAATTAAATATTAAGTTTTTTTATTTACATTTACCTAAAGTTATATTTACAAGTTTTCTATGCTAAAACTATTTCATTAATAAATGTTAAAGTATTTACATTGTAATTAAAACATCAATTTGATAAAAGATTATTACATTGCCATATATTTATTATACAAATAATATACATTAGATAACGCGTAAATGCACTGCGTTTTGGAATAGAGTTAATGCCGGCTGTTCTTCCAATTCAAGCACCGGTTGGGAAACGAATTTTCTTATGTACTCTGCCTTTTCATGTCCTTTAATGAAACTTATATCTCCACCTTGAATTAATTGCTGAAGGATGCCTGGAAGAGCATATAATGAAGTAAATCCCTGGGACCACTCTATAAAATGGTGGTTTAGCATAAGCCATCTATTCTGTTTTCTGAATTCAGGTTCCAAGTTGAATATGGGAAACGGTGCTTTAAAAATAAAGCCTGATATTGATACACCATTATAAATTGCAAGCTCTTTGGGTATGAACTCAGTTTCGGAAGCCTTAAAGCCTTGAATGTCAAATACGAGTTTCATTGTTGGTTGCGTGCAAACATCAACTTGCAAAGTATATACGTAAGTTGGGTCTATATAAATATCTATCGTCATTTTGTAATTCGAGATTTATTTCACGAATGATGAGTTCTTTAAATTTAAACACTAGTTCACATACGAGTAAATCTGACTTAAAGTCGCTCCATAACACATCATATAAAATCTTCAGTTTATTTTCACTATCATGTTCAACTATTTGAATGGTAATTTTGTCAGCAACCGTATTTATGAATCTATAACAATTCATTTTGGTTTTATATAAACTAAGTACTTTTTCTAGCAGGAAGTGGCACATATTTGACAAAGCTTCTAAGGTTGTTTGTGAAACGCACAAGCCCGTCTTATCTTCGTTGTAAGGTTGAGATATAAACATGAATAGTAATTCATATGGAGAATCTGTCGATTTTACGATATAACCGGCCAGCCTTGTTTGTTCGTCTACATCTTGATTGATTATAGTTGATAATCTTTCCATAAATTGATAAAAATCATAATCGGAGAAACTTATGCCCTGATTGGATGATTTTTTCAAGATCCCTACGCTAGGTTCAAAATTTTCAATTAGATCTACGCCGAGGTGAATGTACTTTGATCCGCTTTTATTTAAGGGCATTATCATTTCACTAAGTAAAAGGTTACTCTTGATTTTTGGAACTCTTCCATCAGTTGTTACATCATATGAAGGTATCGTCTGATGTTTAAAAGTGCGTAGATCTTCATCGGTAATTTTAAATTCGGGACTCCTTTGGAAAAAATAAAATATTAGTAATATAAACATTTAATGCGATTGTTAATAAACTTACATGAATTTTGGTGTTGAATTGTTTTGATAAGCTTGCCATTGTATATGAAGCTTCAGTACTTGACTAATCGTGATAATTATAAAAACAATTCGATTATTCTGAGGAAAAGTGAACAACTGGGGGTCTCATTATACAGCGTTTTATAGTTGTGCGCTGTGACGTCGTCATTTTATGAGTGTTACAGCCTGCAGAAAGCTAAATCATGCAGACATGTTTGTATAAGTACAAGTCTCGAGGGGCTCTTGATTAAATCGCGAATAAAAACCGCAAACAAAACCGCGACACCGCGTGCCCTAAATTTACTTCCAGACTAATTACATAACAAAGAATTTTAAATTAATTTAATTAGAGCTTCAATTTTTACATTCATTGATTAATTAATTAAATTAAACCGTGAATAAAACCGCAAAATAAAACGCTAATAAAACCGCAAACCCGCGAATTAAACCGAATACAGCTAATAAACAGCGAAATAAAACGCGAAACTGCTAATAAAATTGCGAATTAAACCGAAAACGCCGCGAAAACGTGAAATAAACCGCGAATTAAACAGAAAATGGATAGTAAAACCGCAAAACAGCGAAATAAAACTCGAAACCGCTAATAAAACCGCGAATTAAATCGAAAAACCGCAAATATACCGCGAAACGCTAACAAAAGCGCGAATTAACATCCACATCGCGATCAGCGAATTAATCCTTTTCAGTGTGTATGTGTGGATGGCCCACTACTGTCTAATATTCCCTACTTTTGGCTTTTAATAATCAGAAAATATATTTTTCTGACAATAAAACATAAGGTTCACAAACGTCTAGCTTGCTTACTATTTACTTAAATTACCGACCAAAATATACGTAAGGTAAAGCTAAATGTTTCTAATAATAGAGTTGGTCAGATAGTGCCTTTACGGTAGTTCTTTATTTTCAAATCAGACAAAACAAGAAGTTACAGTATTGATGAAATTTAAGTGATTTAGAATGCATCTCTGCTTGATAACACCCCGCGGCACAAATCACGTACAACAAAGCTGCTTAACACTCGAACTCATGGGTTACTTTGAATGAAAGGCAAAGTTTGATAAATCACTTATGGAAAGAAATGATGGTTAGAATTCCTTTTGTCTCATTAAATTCGCGAAACTGGTTGTTAACCATAATTGGTATATTGATTTATTTCTCCTCATTATTTATATCGGTTACTGCGGCCCAACCCGGAATACAATCTATCTTGTTTTCCATAGGATAATTACCCTGAAAGGAACGTTAGGGAAATTCCATACTATTAAACACTAGACAGTAAAATTATTCTCACTTTCGAAACTTATAACGAATTACTATATTTTTAGTATTTTAAATTTCTTTATGGTTGAGTTTCCAAAGTAAAAGCAAAAAACCTAACTTAGATTCTACTGATGTTGTAGAATACTGTAAGCTCTTTTGAAAATCTTACGACTTGGTCGCTTATTTGTAAACACCAGGTATTTAGCTCCGTGTTGTATCAATAAAATCCATTTGGTAAAGTACCAATATTATTTGTACGTCAGAACTTGCTTTATAAATTTATAAATAATATAATCCTATATTACAAAGAATTATGAAAAGCTTAAAATCCTAAGTTACATGTTATAAAAATTAGAAGTATTTTGTTAAATAAACAAATATTCAAAATCCCCGCTTGAAGGCCAGTTTAAAAATATACATGGACCGCTCTTGTCCCCACACCCTATCAATTTCATGTAGAATTACTTCACCTCTCGAGTACCGTTCAAGAAAGCAACAAGTATAGTTTACTGGTAGTAGTGCGTGTCGTCAGGATAATTCGTATATAGTTGAAGAGTACCCGGATGTCGATTTAAGAGATTAGGTGGTGTCTACTTGATCTGTTCCCGCCTAGGGCGAATTTCTAATAAAGGGTCAATTCCAACTTCCTATTGATTGAAACCAAAAGCGTTAATTTTGAGTAGGTTGTATCATCGATACCATAAAGTTATTATTCGAGCCTGTCAGCTGTAACATCCAATTTCTCCGAGAATGCCGTAAGCTTCAGATAACCAAGTAAGTGATAAACTTTCGTTAATTTAACTTCCGCCAATGTCCGCCTCGAACTAAATCAATCCGGCTGCGACAAAGCAAATGATCACGTAGACCTACCGGACGAATACGTAAAATCAAAATTCAAAATAATAATGTTTGTGACCGATTAATGTTTTATAATATTTTGGGTCATTGAGGCCGACCTCTTTTGTTCAAGTACCATAGTTAATTTTAGAAAGACAAGGGCCCCTTGATTTAGCAGTAGTACTTATTCGCTCCCGTTAATTACTCGTAGGAGAACTTGTACTTTTCATATTGTAGAATCTATATTTTATTGTTTATTATACGTATTTAACTTCTTTATGCAAATCTTACTTTATTATATGTAGATACATGACGATAATTTATATTTTCTTTCAGGAATTAGTTATTAGGTGTCGTAATTCTACCTGATCGAGAGTGAGGCCCAGCGACGTGTATAGAAAAGAATAATTTAATGTAAGTCCATGTAAGTCTATGTAAGTCATAATAAGAGAAATCATTGGAGATCGGTCTCTTTTGCTCCCGATTACCAATATCCATTAAATTGCATAAAAAGATAAAGTGGCGCCCTTTTTAGAGACTAATTTACCATTGTTCGCGATTAATTATCGACTGTTGCAAACCTACGCAGAAAAATCCCTGAATTCTAACTTCCCGGAATTTTTCGCGATAGTAAAACCTACCCCGATTCCACTGTAGTCGGCCGGAGCAAATTAATTTATTCAGGGAATTATCCATCACGCCTTCTGCAGGGGCGTAGGACCAGAAATTCCCGTTATAACACTTAATGTCTCACTTCCCTTGCCCGTCCCAGGCGGTCTTTATTTTTAACACGACATTCGGTGGTTCAATTAGACGCGTATGTGTATCTTTGTTTAGCAACAGAAGCGTAATCCAACAGTTTTGTAAAATACTATTACATACAAACACAACAACTGCTTTGATTAACCATAATATTCAATGATACAATTTATTCTTTGTAGAATAGAGGATTTTGAAATGATTTATGTTGTTAACTGCAAACAACTTTTAGAAAATGAATTTCTGTATTTAATATTAACGTAACAAATGAATTATTTTAAGGTATTTTACGAAGACTGAAAATTAGTAAAGCAATGCAGTTCTTAATTACACAAACGTTTACTTAAGCTTTCCTTTAACTGAAAACTATGGTACAGGAGACGTTAGTTAATGACAAATGATATACATTCATTGATATATGTAAAGTTCTTGTTATGTTTAAAAAGGTAACGATGAAATAACTAGTACGGTAATTGTGTTTCTTGTATATAAGTAAAATAGGGACGGAATTTATACGATCTTCATATATGGTACTGCAATAGCGATATTTCTAACACTATAAGGTATTATAACGAAGACGGATGCTTAAACAACCTTGTACTGAGTTAAAAATAAAATTCGGCTGTAATAAATATATTTGGAATTAAACGTTAAAAAGGTGTTAATGTAACTTTGTAGCAATTTTATAAGGTTGCACTATATATTACTCTACATTTGAGTATATTTGATTTTATTTTTAGAAAATTATAAATTCCCCTATTACCATCTTTTGCATGTTTTTATATATAATATTGTTACCAAAGACTTTAATTTAATAGAAATTTCCTAATAAAATTGATTAAGCAGAGAAATTTTTACAATTTATTTTTAAGACAATTGAAATGAAAAGCGATAGTATCTGTATATAGTAAATTTAGGATGAATACAGTAAAGCGCGATTAGGATTAAACAATTAGTAGACATTGTAGTACATAATTAGATTAATAAACGAGTATTTTAATGTAATCGAACGTCAGTATCGTACCAACGAAGGATTGTTGACAGATTACATGATAAAACCTACCAGTATTACAACTAATGACGTATGATGTACTAAAAATTACTCATTTTTTGATTATAAATAAATTGAATATCTTTTAATAATGGAGTAAACCTGCTTCCTTCATTTTAGTAGCAATTTTTGATTCTCCAGTATTTATAGTAAATGCCAAATTTCTACTTGGGTATCTAATTCAAGTGCTTTATTTGGACATACACTTTTATCCAACCTTATCTGCAAACGTTACTTTAAATGCAATAAAGGTATAGAAATACAAACAGCACGTACGACGAGAATAAACTGAACAACGCTTCAAAAACCTCGAACACATATTTCTACTTTTATTGTCATGTTTGCTAGAAAATACCGGTATCTACTCTGCTTCCTACTCATGGAAAGTGAAAGATGTTTCACTTTGCTTGCTTCCAATGGCATTATTCTGTTTGATGTTCTAGAAACAGGTGGAATAGTTTTTCTAACATTAAGATTTTCCTTTTCTGCCTGTAAAATGTCATCATTTATGAATTTTCTACGTTTTAACTTGTCCTTTGGTAGTTATATGTAAAATAACCATTTATTCCTATAATATTCAAAATAGCACAAAATAAGACAAGTAGCTATCACTTATTTCTTTTTGACCATTTATAAGAAGCACAAGGTTTTGATACAATAACATCTACTCCAAACTTGGTACCAATAAAGAATGTCCCAATCTATGGTTCTTTATTAGCGTTAATGGAATGATCATGTACCGGTTGGTCATGCAGTTTTAAAACAACCTGATTTATATCTTTCTTTCTGCTTATGTTATAAATAACATCTTCTTGTTATAACCAAATAAACTGCTCCTTGCTGCACGAAATATATGTGGTACGAGGTAGGTAGGAATTTGATGCTTATTGTTTTTAAGAATGGCAATAACCGTTAAAGGGTTATAAAATTAAGCAACTCAAATGCCGTAGGTATGCTAGTGAAGCAACGATCGATGATAATATTTCCATTTAATTCTTTGATAAATTGAACGGGACTTCTACTTGCTTGACCAGAGAGTTGCTATTAGCAAATGGACCATTTGGTTGTGTTTTCACGTACAGCTTAAGATTTTATATATAAGATACTCGAGAATTCACCATCAAACACACATTTAACTTGTACTTTCCAGGTTTATTGGGCACGTATTGTTTAAAACCACAACCCCTCTAAATGAAACAAGCACTTCGTTTAATACAAGATATTCTTCTAGAGAACAATTTATGTTACAATGTTGGGTAAACATACGATATATTGAGCTCGTTCAACCGACGCAATTGTTGACTAGAACCGTAAAAATTTTCTGTTGTGTTGATAGTAATCATTGTTAAAGCGGTTGAACAGTATATTACCATTTATAGTTGCTGGAAGTATTTTTTTAAGGTTCTGTAGGTTAAGTTATATCAAGTGAATTATACAAGGTGAATTCTAACCTCCCTACCAAACTGAAATGGTAGCTAAATAAGATCAAAATAAACTTTCTCTTCAAATAAAGTTTTGATCTAATTCTAATAATAAGAAAGTTATAACGGTTTAAAGTTCTTATAAACTATTGAGGTTTTGTATAATATTTTAATATTAAAATACGCTACTAATTTAAATTTTTGAAAAAAGATTTGAAATTCGAATTGTATTGAAATTGTATGGTTATGTATATTGTTCTTCAAAATACATTATTATTGACTTTCGTTTATTGAAAACCGCTAATTTATTCAATCTCATCAAGTACACTGAATACCACTTAAATGTCAGAAATAAAGTATTAAGTTATTAATTTGTTAAGTCACAAATTCGTCTGATGTGGTGATTTACAGTAACGAAGACTACGTAGACATGATAATGATGCATTGAGCTGCTGAAGGAAACGCTAACCATGCAAGAAGTATATATTTTGAACGATTTCCATATCGACAAACACCTTCCAAAAATGCTTTTCTTGGGGTAATTCGACGTGCAAGAGAAATTGGAAATTTATAACCCAAATCGAGGTAAACGTAGCAAAAATAATTTTGGATATGGTAGATAATGAACCAACTACAAATACACGACAAATTACCCAACAGCTGAAGTTTCCCAATCCTTTGTTTAGAATACATTACACAAAAATGGTTTATACTCCTACCATTTTCAAAGGGTGCAGGAATTGGTTCTAAAATTTTCTTTTGCTTTGTCATGTACATAATTAAGTTATCTAATTGTGTGCAAAGTGTTTGTATTTCTATATAAACGCCAATACAATAAAAGCGGCACTCAATAAGTGGGCGTTAATTTATAAGAACTTTAAACCGTTGTAGCTTTCTTATTATCAGAGTTAGATCAAAAGTGTATTTGAAAAAAAAAGTTTATTTTGATCCTTTCTAGTTACCATTTCAGTTTATTAGGGAGGTTAGAATTCACCCTGTATACTTGTATTTTTCTAATCATAATGCACAAGGATATAAGAGGATATAACTTATTGGTATGCATATTAAGTATTTCTACGTTTATTATACTTACAATTCGGAACTAATAGGTTATAATGCTTCAATTATTAAAATGAAATGTAACCTATGCAATTTACAATTTTTCAGGTACCAACGTTGAGCAACCGTTGCCACCCACCATAAGTTAACATTTTGTGTTTATAGGACTCAACATGTCACCATACTCAACTGTTGTGCCGGCTGAACCAGCCCAGTATCTTTATCTGTGAAATTTTCATAATTTTTATCATTTTGGTTTTTTAGATTATCAAATCTGATATACAATGTTAAAAGGAGATATTTCATGGAACTCATTCACAGTCGGACGAATTCACCTCAGATGCTGCCTGCACTCCATTTTCTTAAATAGTTAAAATAAGGAACTTTTAACATATCAATCATTAGTAAACTGTCAGCAAATGTTTTTATTTCAGATACATTGTGCATCCCCTTCTCTACAAAAAATTTTGTTTATAGAATCAATGTACTCATTTTTTTCAGTAATTATTTGAAACGTCTCACTTATTATAAATCATTCAAATAAAGCAATTGAGCAGCGTACCTGTGTTGTGTTGTCTATAGGACCAGGTAGACGTGAAATAATATTGACTAATTTCGTTGGTGCATAGGATGGTCACGATTTACTCCACCTAAATATGTTATATTTTCCAATATAACACTGTTTGGGAATTGTCCCTTTAACCTCAGACCAAATCCCTACCTAAGTCAACTTACATGATCTTCATTTTCGGAGTCGCATTTAGTATTGTTATCAATTGCTAAATTTTCTTTAATTATATTATGCACGCAATTCTTAAACTCATGTACTATAAGTGATGCACATATTTTACAAAAATCCTTTTTTCTATTATCAATAAGAATTTGAAAATAATATTCGTTTAATTTATCCAAATGTTATAAATAACAAATATTAAAATGTAAGGGATTTACCTATGATAGAAAATATGGTTAATTAGTGATGCGGCGCACAAATGGTATATCTAATCTTTTACATGGAAGTTAATCACACTTATCAAAACAAAATATTTTAGAGCATTGTTTTTGTATATATATATATACATATATATATATATATATATATATATATATATATATATATATATATATATATATAC
>JAHWXV010857178.1:0-10862 GCA_024586415.1 Phrixothrix hirtus
AATTAAATAATTAGGTTTATTTCAAGTTATACTAATACAATATTCAATATTTTTGAAAATAAACCAATTCTCAGATAGATGAACGTTAGTCTAATTTATGACACTTCTTTACACAAAACCCTAATAAATGCTTATTCAATCCAAGTTAAGATAACGTTCATATACCTTTTGTAAATAAACTTCTTGTTTAGAAATACGTTAAATAAACCAGTGAACGCTTTTATTTAAATTGTTTATCAATTTCATTTAAGCTTAATTTAGTTCACTGTGTTAATCTATTTTTAAAACATTAAACAGGAGCTAACCTAGTTTAAAGAATCTTCTGTGTTGTTATCACTGCTGGGAGATAACATTGAAACCTTGACTTTGAAGTCGGTTTCTTCATACACCCATTTGTTGTTTCAATTGTATCTAGACTAGTTACAATTCAAATTCAGGATTGAATTTTAATTAGATCTTCGGTGGACTGGACATTTTCGAAGGGATTTTAGTATTTCGTCCTTGGAATTGGCCATTTAATGAGCAGTGAATGTTTCTTAACATACACTGGCTTAGAGATACGCAGCACATGCACTCTCGCGACTCTTGGCGCAAGACACCGAGAGTTGCTCTATGTCGGGGTTATATCGAGATTGACGTTTCCCGGCAGTTTTTTGCTTGCCAATAGTCTTTAAGCATTTTTTAAATGTGAACTAATCAGAATCTATCTACGCATATAGCGGGAGTGTTTGAACCTTTCCTTACAGTTAATTGCAGTTTTGTCGAAAACTGCCCTCATAGACCTTTGTAAATGATTACGGCTTCTATTTAATGTGTTTATGGCTGTATGGGAGGCTATACTCTGATTTACAAGAGGTTTACCCTTAACTTTCAAGCTGCGTGTTTATAGCAGTTTGGAAAGGTTCCTATAATAAATTTTTATGTTACATGAACCCTTCGGTATATATAAAATTATTTATTTCAACTTAAATTATAATTTTGAAACTATTTAATTATTTTGGAAAGGTTTCTGTAATTATTTTAAATTACATAAGCCTTTCCATATTCATAAAATTAATTGCTTATAATTAGAGTATGATTTTGTGAACATTTGATGCAAAAATATTCAAGACGTTTAGTCCCTTCAGTCAAATAATATTGACCAAAGTCTGCAACTTCGGCTATCACTTCTTGTTTGGGAATAAGAAGTAGTCAGAAGGAGCCAAGTCAGATGAATACGGGGCATGTGAAAGCATTTTGAAATGAAATGCATGTATTTTCGCTGTTGCAATAGCTGAAGAATGCTTTGGTGCATTATCGTGGTGAAAACGCCTTTTTGAAGGTAGTAAATGAAAATTATTCTGCAAGCATCCCAAGGCACAATTGCCATGCCTTTACCAGCCGATGGAACACTTTGTCTTCTTCGGTGCACTTGAACCAGCTTTTACCCATTGTTTTCATTGATTTTTGGTTTCCGGAGTACAGTGGTGGATCCAAGTCCCATCATTAGTAATAAATCAACGCAAAAATTCAGAGGTATTACGCTTAAACAATTTTAAACAACACTCCGAAGTCGTTGAACGATTACATTTTTGGTCCATTGTTAACAAACATCGCACCCATCTTGCAGAAAGTTTCTTCATATCCAAATCATCAAGTAACAATGAAACCACTGTACAATCGGCAATCTCACGGATCTTCTCTCCACAATCTGCCAACACAATACCATGCACTTTCGTATCATTTCTAGTGTACGGGCATCTTTAGGCCTACGAGATCGCTCAGCACCGCGAACGCTCGTATAACCTCAACAAAAAACATTGTACTACTTATAAATCATTGTAATTGATGGATCAGACTGGATAATATTGGTCCAGGTTTATTTGTTGCTGTTTTTCCACGCAGAAAATAATGTTTAATGAGAACGTGAAAATCACCTTTTTCCATTCTAGCGAAAGTAATACAGGTTGTTGACTTTTATGGTTATCAAACATAAACAAATCGGCAGATGTTCTTGAAAATTATTATACCGCCATCTGGTAGAATGTATTTCAATAAAATAATATTGATTATATTCTGTGGCATGTAGCATGACAATGCGGTTTAATGTAAGTTTAATTTTGCATGTTGTTATAGTTGTAACTCATTTTATCTATAACATAAAACTCGGCTGTTTTTTTTCTATATTTATGCATAATTTCAATGAGTTACTTCATTTTACAAGTTGTTTGTCTCGTGGCTGAGACTTCGGGACTAAAACTGTCATATGGTTATTTCGCCATGCTTATTAGAATTTTGCCAAATCTTGAGGAGTTTAACCGCCAGTAGGAATTTTAAACGTGCCAAACATCACATTGACGGTAATCTACGATTTTACTATATTATCCGAGAAGAATGCGTATTTTTTATCGAGTTTAAACCAGCGTCCTTTGAATATAGAAGAGGCAAACATGCTAACCGCTACGCCAATCGGGGCGGCAATTTTACACGTTACAGTCGTTGTAACTTATTTCTAAGGGCGCCATTTTGTGTGGGTTTTGGAAAACTTTGACGACGGTTTTTGTTTAATTTGTATTAAAATTTAATTTCTTCCAAAATGAAGCTCTGAGCTACAATCCAGATAAGAATTGTATTAGTCCTCTAAAAGTTTTGAAAGAATAAAGGCCTTATTTTTAAATTAAGCTAAGAGAAGTTGTAACTCATTTAAAGCAAATAACTCAGAGTTACTTGAATTATGCGCGACATCGTGAAGCGTTTTTCATTTAATGTATTTTGTTAATCACGTTTTTTTATTCCGTGAGTAATTTCATAGTTTCTTGTAACTCATTTCTCAGTGGAAAACTCAGAGCGATACATTGAGTAACAATGTTTACAAACTTTGATTATAAATATAGTGTTAATGTTATAAGTCACCATAAATTACATAATTTATTAATGAGGTTGTACAATTTATTTAGAAGTAGAAAACATCAACTCATTTTCCAAATCATACGTTTTCAAATAAAATTTTCCACTTTTCTAAAAACCTTGTCGCAACTCAGAGGTTTGGCACCAAGTCGCTTATAACTTATTTCTTAGAGAAAACCTCGGAGTTTCAATAACACACTGCATCTAAACTTGAAATTGTGAAGCCATTAATGAGTTATTTCACCGAATTCGCTTTAATTTAATTAAGTGAGTTACACAATAACTCTCGACGAGCTTTTAGGAGTAAATTTGGTTGGTTTTTCATAACTGTAAAGCTCTTATAACACATTTTGCAGTAAAAACCCATAGCACGCTTTATAGAGATTTTATATCTCCAAGCTTGTGAGTTATTCCCAAAAGCTTTCTAAATTCGTTATCTGAGTCATATTGACATCTTAACATTGCCACATATTTATCTAACAATTTTTGATTGTTAATTTGGTAGAAAAGCATACTACAAAGAGTAACTCATATTCAAACTATTATATTTTGATTGCATTTGGGGGTTACTGGATGGTTACTCATTGGAAGTCTAGGTGAAACAACACAGTACGTTAATTTTTGTATTAACTCATTTCGAATTTGAAAAATTTGTATGTATAGAAAGTTTGGCACTTGATAAAACTTGAAAAAGTGCTTTACAACGAACGTAAAACTATTCTTTTAACTTAACTTTCGGTGTCTGCATATTTTTCATTTCGATTTATCTTTTCGAATTATTTTTAGCATGTAAATTGATAAATTCAGTTTTTTGATAAAGCAGGTTGCATAATTCGTTGAATTCAAAGTTTTAGAGTGGAGTTATTTTCTACTAATCTGTTGCGCAGTAGACCAATTAATGATGATTCCACAAGAGTGCTCTACAGGCTGAATTGAAAACATGCGGTTAATAGAGAGTTTTCGCACAACTACCCATAAACGATAATGTAAAATTGTTAAAATTACGCAAGCGCAGAACTTATCGTATAGGTCTAATATATAGTTATTGTAACTCGATAAGTAGACTACATTAGCGGAAGGTTACTGGGACACGGTAAAGAAAATTATAAGGTTGGTTTGTTTGTTGAGAAGTCGCGTGCTACCATTCGTTAAGTATTTGCTAGCAGCTTTAAGATTACATTGTACTATACCTTAGGTCCCTTTTACATATGTAACGGTGGGTCGGGTATAGTACAAAAAATCCAAACCGCGTCGCAAAGTCAAAAATAGCCATGAACTACGAAACGTACGAGGAAAGCAACTATGAAAATTTAGGAAGAACTAAAAGAACTATAAGAAGTCAGATTATGCGTGGCTGAGGCAATCGCCGAACAAAAATACAAAGGGACAAAAACCGGCGCAATTCCCAAACGCCCCACCGATGTTGTGAAAACACTGAAAGCACCAAATTTAGTATCCGCAGCCTCTTGCGAAGCTTGTCAGATTTTGGTGACGTTCCGCTAATATAGGACAAAATCTTTTTTCTTTAAGTTGCCGCCGTAGATTTGTTTCTTAGAAACGGGGTTGTTGACGGAACAACGCAAAAAAATAGAAATGTCCAAAATTAATAAGCCTTTGGTAATTTTGGGGCTTGCGTGAAGTCAACTAAACTATTGGTAGTTTCGAGGCTCCACGTTGGGCGCCAATTATAACTTTGTTACGAGCGCTTTTGGCTTTACGCCACAACAGTACTGGAGGCCCGTATCTCAGCGAAAAAGGGGGGATCCTAAGATTTACACTAGCACTATGATCGCTCTAATTGAAATCGGGGTATGGAAAGAGAAAGAGGGCGCCACTACTCCGGATTGCCTCTCAAGATATGGAACTGCTCTCGGAATAGCTAGAAACAGTTCCCTAAGCCTTTTGTTAATTTGTCCCAGGGTTGCTTTTGTCAAGATCCCAAGGGTTAGTATACATTTTGATCGCGGTCTTAATTAGAACATATCCTCTGTAATTTAAGATATTCTAAATTAGCTTATTCTACTGTCAAAAATAAAAGTCTAATTAAATGACAAGACATCTATTGACAACGAAATGGGGTTAATTAACATCACACCCAAATAACAGTTACAGATAGGTTACAGAATAACTTGTCCCTCCCTTGAATTTAGCCTTATTCAAGAGATAAAAGAAGGACTATGCAAATCTACTGACACTAAAATTAGAGTAATCTATGTTTAGACACCATCAACGCAAGTATGCGTCCACGATCTCCACAGAAGATATGTATTATTGATATCCCGTCACACGGGAAGGTTTAAGTTCTTACGCCTTTCTAAGGTCAATCGTAAGAAGTCAAAGAGCAATAACAAAAGGGGGTACCTTAGTTTGGGTTGTTGAATTACCCAAAATGGTCCGTCGTGATGGTTTATGGGTTCCCGCGCCTGTGAGAGAACTTCACACGTTCAACAAAACTGCTACGGCGTGAAACACGCTGATTAATTCCGAGAGATATACCATTCCATCTCTTAGGTCGGGTCTTCCAACATTTGATACTATGTTGAGTCCCTAAACACACCCAACATTTTCTTTTAACATAGAGCCAACACACGACCGATTTTATTGCCCTAACGGTTCGGCAAAATGCGTACCCGCTTTTGAAATGTCGCCGAACCCTATCAGATGTTCGAAAATTACGTTTATCTGTCACACTTCTGGCACGATTAGATTCTGAATCGACACAGACGTGGAGGAAACGCGTGTATCATGTTATTTTTATCCAATTCCAAAAACCAACCAATTTATTTACCTTTTCTCTCTAAAAAAAAAATTCTATTTTTCCGTCGTTACGTCAACAACCCCGTTTCTATGAAACAAATCTATGGCGGCAACTTAAAGAAAAAAGATTTTGTCCTTTATTAGCGGAACGCCACCAAAATCTGACAAGTTGTAGACACAGTCGTACAGCAGATGTTGCAGTCAATGGACTACTCATCAGAAGACAAGGAATTTACGCAAATAAATAGAAAAAGGAAAACGCCAATTGGAAGAACCGAAGCCAGCCCTTCCACAAAAATACCAACCAGAAATAGATTTGAAGCTCTGTCCGACATGGATCCTGAAAACGAAAACGAAGGTAATGAAAAACCAGTCAAGACAACGAGTACTATAACGAAGGTTAAGCGTATACCTCCCATAGTGCTCAGACGCAAAGAAGAATGGAGAAGTTAGCCAGAAGACTAGTACAAGAAGGTATAAAGCCTATAGCAGCCACCAACATCGCCATAAGTATCAAAATTATTCCCAAAACTGAAGAAGACTTCAGGTCAACAGTGAAAATAATGGATGGCATGCAGCTGCCATATCACACATATCTGCTGCCAAAGGACATGCCCTTAAGGGCCGTAATTAGAAGGCTACCAGAATCTATACCGGACAAAGAAATAATGAAAGACCTGATCGCCAAAGACTTTCGCATTCACAGTGTAAAGCGAATGCGCAGTGGGAAAAACAAGACGCCACACCCACCGAACTTAATAGAACTCCAGAAAAATCCTTCCGGAAAGGAATTTTCAACCCGGAGGAGCTATTGTACCTCTGGGTTAAAATAGAGATTCCAAGTTATGGCAGATGGGGTATTATTCAATACCACTTCTGCCAGAAAGTCGGGCACTCCCAGCGATGCTGCAAAGCAGAAGCAAAGTGTGTGAAGTGTGCGGGGGTGCATCACACCATCGTGCGTACAAAAGTGCGCGAAAACCCGCGACTTACGCGAACTGCGGTGGTGAACACAACGCCAACTATCGGTGGTGTCCGAAATTCCCCACTCAAAAAGTGCCGATAATAATAACAAGATCAGCCACATCAAAACCACGCTCTTATGCAGAAGCTGTTAGGGGCCCTCCTGCAGAAAAAACAACACCAACCCCTACAAATCCACCGCCATGGCTCAATCTAGCGAATTTAACAAAAGCTGTCAGAGGCAACAGAAGACGCGTCCACCTTTGGTGAAGGCGTCACTTTGATTTTGATCCGGCTTCCGGACATCATCGCGGTGTTCAGACTGAGCCGTAAAGAGACACGCCCAAAGGAGGGCGCTGAAAATAAATAAAACTCAATATCACGGAACACACCTACGGAGATTAGGGGGCCTGTAGGTCCTGGTGCTCCATTCTCAATGAGAAAAAGTGAAAGTTTGTTTGTTTACCTGTATGTAAGAGAAATGTTACAACAAAAGTCACGACTTTGAGTTAATTCAAATAATGATCTATGCTTATTACACATACATTATAGGTAAACTTTCCAAGAAAAGTTCGTTATAAGCGACATAACAAGTTACTGAAGGTTAAGTTAGGTACATTTCAATTTTCGATACTGTGAAAACAACAAATATTTCACGATAACTATTTTACACTAGTATCATGTGACTTTAACGTTTAGAGGATCAATTAGCTAGTATTAGTGCGAAAACTCTAATCTTAACAATTTCGGCAAAAATTAATAATAATTTACAATTTGCAAAAAACACAAATAATGGCACTATTATTCAAACATCAATTCAATGCAGCAATTTATGATCGAATCAAGAAAATAAATACAATTTGTCTACAGCGAATGTTTATAGTTTGGGCTTTATAACGATATTCCGGGAATTTCCGAATTCACACGACCCGCATTCATAAGAAAATAAAGTTGCTCTAGTAAAATAATTCAGTGCGCTCCGCTTGAAATTTACCTATTATGTCAAAAACTCAGTGAAATGCTCAATAGACATGGAAATTGCCTAATAATACTTAAAGTATCTGTCAAACGCTATAAATTGATAACCTCACTTTTATACGGTATAACTCGGAAACGTCATTTATTCACAATGTATTAACATTTAAGCAAGTAACTCATGACTACTTCGGTAAATTAAAAGAGCATAAAAATCTTTGTACTTTACAAGATTATATCAATTTTTTATAATATGAACATAGCCCGGATTGTATTAATATTTCTTGATTTTGATTGTTTTATAACTCAAATTCTAAAGCAATAATGTTTTAGTTAGATTAAAAGGTTTTCTAATGGCGTTTCCGAATTGTTACATTACACCGGTGCAGTGGACATCAGCCGTTTTCCTTTTATAAAAAAAGTGCATATAAATCAGAAATGTCATAATACTATTTCAATGGACTAATTATTTACGTAGCGTTATCTCTGACGTAGTTCAAAAATTTGTAAGAAATTTGTAAGTTATGTTTTCCATTTTCTTCCATTTACTCCTATTGCGTCAAAGAGATGCGTCATTTATGCACCCTACTAATATAATGCGTAAAGTGCCTTCGAGTAATATCACCGGTCACTCAATTTTGAATTTGGCGCTCGTGTATTCTTTATATGAATGGCCAATAAGAAGAATCATTTATTATACCGCCAAGTATACAACCAATCAGAGGCAAAATAATAAAATCACGTTGTTTTCATGGATATTCTGTGAAGAACCATACAAGTTTGCGTTCTAAACATTTGTTATAAATGTGATGCTTATTATAAGGCTTTGCTAAGTGTGTCATTGTTTAGACGGTAAGTAATACGTTACACAATATTCATATAAGTTAGTGGACACTTTATTAATTTTGTTTGTCAGTTTATAGTACACGCACTGAAACATAAAAAATTAACATAGACGGAAAGACCGCCCATTATAAGCGATATTTCAGACTTGTGTTCTAAATTAGATGAATATTAAATTATTGTTAGTATTATTTTTTTAGCAAAATGGTAAAAAAATGGACGGGCATTAGAGCGAATTGGAATTCAGATTTGATGAAGGTAAAAGTAATTCCAAGGACCACTTTGCGGGATCAATTGAAAAGTAGAAGTTCTGGAAGAAGACACAAATTCAAGAACAAGATCTTTCTGTCCGCATCGTTAAACTTTTCAATGTGTGGGTTCCACTAACACTAAAATCTTTAAGAAGAAGTGTTTTCACGTTTTGCAAGAAAATGGTTTAGCTCATAAATTCAATAAGGAAAATAATTTGGCGGTTCATAGCTGGTACAAATCTTTTATGCGTAGATACCCAGAACTTTCTAAAGGAAAACCACAAACAATGAATTGAGCAAGTACTGAAAAATTGCATCACTTTGTTGTTAAAGATTACTTTACAAAGTTGTCAAATATTTTGAATCGGCTGAATGTTAAAAACTCCCCACCCAAAATGCAAAGCGTATCCATCTAATTTCGAATGAACACGCAGAAAATGTGGCCATTGCTACTTGTGTAAGTTCCTTGGGGCAGACAATTGCTTCGATGATAATTTTCAAAGGATTGAGAAAGTAAAATATTTTTGTGATAACTTACTTCCAGGATCTATCCTAAAGGTAGCATGGCAAAGAAGTTGTTTCTAAAATGGTTGCATCATTTTGCAAAATTTAAGCCAGCTGGGAATGTACTAATTCTCGATGGCGCATCTTGCCATATAGGAACATCTGTCGCTGAGTTGAGTGAAAGGTACGATGCCATCAAATACAACTCATGAGCTACAACCATTAGATAAAGCAGTGTTCACTGGGACACGGAGACACTAAAATACTGAGAACAAAGTCCTTCAGCAAACAGGAGGCTCCCAAAAAGGCACATCGGAAAAGTTTTGCAATCCGTTTGGCAAAGTGCACTAACATTGTCCATTATTGGTTTTAAATCCATTGGCATTTATCGCTTATGCAGCATCATTGCTGACTAATAGAGAAGCAGAGTGATCTGAGTTTTCTAAGTTGCAAACAAAAATGATCAAGTTCGGACAAACTCAAGAGTAGCCTTGAGAGCTGGTTGTTTTAAGTTAAAAAAAAGCTTCCCAGTTGCTTCCCTAAATAACAAGTTAATCTTCAAAAAACTCTTTGATCCTCCTCAGTTACCAAAAGGCAAACAATCCAAATGATACTTTAACGCCTGGTTGCTTCAAGTGAGCTGATTCCCCTATATTTGTACAAGGCAATATTTTAAAAATTCGTGGTTCAAAGCAGATAATAGATCCTCCCGAGTTTCATAAAAAAAATGCTCGAATAGGAAACTCCCAGAAAATAACTTGACAGTTATCAGTTATCAAATGAGTCCGTTGATACCCAAGTTTTTACCGATGGCTCCCCGATTTCTACCTGCATTCCATGCTATAACAAAAAACAACTAAGACTAAGAAAAAGCAATTAACTACAAAGTCCAAATTTTAGAAAGGAATCTTTTTAAAAATAGTTCTGCTATATCCAAGCAAGAAAAAGAAAAACATATGTTCCACTTGTAATGAAAATTACCAGAGTGATATGAGACAGCATTCAAAGTGCAAGACATGGGTACATGAGGACTGACTGTTTCGGCGTTATGGAAGAGGATTTTGAACAATTTGATTGTCCAGATTGTTCAGACTTTTTTCTATGTTACGGGCAATATTTTAAACTTGAAAGGTTCAGGCACACTGAAAGCGATATGTCGCGGCAAGCAGTGATCGTGCGATCGTAGCTCGCGTCGATCAAGTCTGGCTCGCTACGGTAGATCACGTTCTGTGTGACTTGTATGATGCCATATTGTTTCATACAACTAAATCGCCGGCTCGACGTGGGCAAAGATCGCTGATCGCCGCGACAGATTGCGTTCTGTGTGCCTGAGCTTTAAAGACCCAGGCATACAGAAAGTGATCTCTCGCAGCGAGCAGTGATCGTGCGATCTCAGCCCGCGTCGATCAAGTCTGGCTCGCTACGATAGAGCTTTAAAAACTCAGGCATATAGAAAGCGATCTGTCGCGGCGAGCAGTGATCGTGCAATCTCAGCCCGCGTCGATCAAGTCTGGCTCGCTACGATAGATCACGTTTGTGTGACTTGTATGATGCCATATTGCTTCATATAACTAGATCGCCAATCGGCTTGGGCAAAGAACGCTGATCCCGCGACAGATAGCGTTCTGTGTGCCTGAGCTTTAAAGACTCAGGCATACAGAAAGCGATCTGTCGCGGAGAGTA
>JAHWXV010857197.1:0-21055 GCA_024586415.1 Phrixothrix hirtus
TTAAGGTTCAATTTCAATCAGTATCAGTTTCTTTGATTTCAATATACTAAGTGGTGAAAAATAAGGAAGCATCGTTAGCATTAGAATCTTTTCTTTCAGTACTGCAGTACCGACAGCGTCTGTTTTCCGTTTATAAGGTAAGGCCAAGTATATCATGACATATACAGGGTGTTCTTCAAACATTACCTGTCTGCAGTGGTCTTGAAAGCAGTGGCGCCCAAATATACCGATTTAGACCTGTTTTCCCGACAGTGTTTAGCTTCGCAGTATAGGAGAACCACGCCTCGCTCCACTGTGGCTTTTCCAGCCGTTGCTAAAACACTGGTGTTTCTGCCATATGCGTTATTGCGATTTCGTCTTATGACAAATGGCCATTACTTCATTTATTGATTTATTGAATAGAATTATAAAAAACAAACTATAGGGAAAGAGCATCCATTTTCTTGAAAGGCATTCAATTGCTGCTTAACAGCGTGACCTTGCAGCCTCGGGCATTCGATACATGGAACAAAACTCGCATCGTCGGAACGCTCTTTCTAATATAAATGCACAACAGTCATACCGATTGAATATTAATCCGAATCGGTGTTTTCGGACGGCAGTAGAAAATTCGAATAACAAAATCAATCGTATACGATTTTATACCGGATACATAAAGTGTAAACGTGAGCCACTACCCCACTCGCATAAAGTGTCTCGTAAACTGGTCGAAATGCGTGCCGTGTGAACGAGCTTTAAAGTGCTACTTTTAATGTTAATAGAGTTCGTTAGCGTCAAGTTAGACCGGTATTAGGATAAGTGTATTGGAATCTAGTTGGAACTAATATTAAGCGAACATGTAAAACAAAATAAATAGGTTACTTTTAATAAAAGCAACTTTAATTCTCTCAAAATTGCGTCTTCTGAAAATTGTTTAAATTGAAAACTTGAAACAACCTCAGTTTGAACGTATTTACTATAAAGTTTAATAAAAAATTGCTAATTTGTTTGAATTTTTTGATGATCAAACATGATCTAACTTAGAGTTTCTAAAATTGTAAAAGTTATTGATTGAATTTATTTGTGAATATAATTGTGCATTAATTATATTTCCCTAGGTATCTCATGATTTTGGCCTATTCGTAAAGAAACTAACAACATTACTTGTAATACCTTTTATTAACTATAGCTGAATATTATTACTGTCGGCCGTTCTTGTTATGTAGAGAAATAGAAGTAAATATTTATCACGTCACATTTATATAGCGGCTTGTTTCAAAATAATTCCTAACTATGCAAATAACTTTATTATTCTATTTTAACGTAATAATCAATTAGTGATATTTATCAAACCATACATTTTGTTATAATTACTTCACTGGATTCAATTTGTGTCCAAATTTAATTAAATCTGAACACCAAACAGCAATAAATGTTTAGTAGTAGGTTACTTGCAAGAAATTAAAGTCAAATTAAGATATTCTATATTGTAAATGCTGAAAATAAACCTTAGTAATAATAAATCATGAGCATTATTGTATTGCTAGACTTTTAGCAAACAGAATAGTATTTTTAGGTAAAATTTCAGAAGGTATTTGAAATAAAGTTGTAGCTCATGGTAGGTGACATGCTGTAGTCATTGAAGAATAATGAGATGCAAATAAGCATAAAATTTAATATATATTGTGATAATTAATTCTTAGTTCTATTCAACCCAATCTTCAAGTCAGTGATACAGATTATAACTTTTTGCGTTAATGGTAATCGATATCCGGATTTTGTTAAATTGTTTATTAATACTCGTATACTATTTATAACAATGCATATATCGAAATATAGAGTTACACGTTGCTAATATAGAAATAAATCATGATTGATATAGAAAAGACTTTTCCAAAAACTAAAAATCTAAAACGTTGTCAAAGGCTTTAAATGTATTCAAGAACTGAACAACCTCGTAATTAACGTTCAAGCATGACGCAATTATCACAATAGAAGCTTTAGATAAGCTATCACCTATTTCAAATTTCTAAAATGTTACTTTAAGTAGAAATTACCTAAAAGTATCTTTAAATTATAAACGAAGTTCGCAGACTATAAAATAAATATTTAACAAAGCTTTAATTATGCTCCGTTACAAAAACCTCGAGTATTAGATATGTAATCCATTGTGTTAAGTAAACTAAAAATCGAAGGAACAAATTCTAATTGGACGAAATAAAATATTCTATATGGAAAGATCTTGCATCAGTAAACTCATATATCAAGGAATCATCCGAAATTCTGGTGTCATATACTCTACTAACCTAACCTGTAAAATTTAGGGAAGTTTGCGGAACAGATACAAGTCTCTAACGGAAATCCAGCGGCTTTCCGGCAAGACACGCAATTAGCAGTTCGAAATTTTAGATCCTTGATGGGTCAATGCAACAGAAGAAAGGAATTGAAAAAAGTTATAAAAAGCAGAACGTCACAAGAAAAACCATCTTACTTTCGTCGAACACGGTGATGCAAATAAATAACCTCTGACCGCTTCATAAGTGGATCAAGTTAATAGTAACTATGTAAATTCCAAAAAATGCTTTTCTCACTTATCCAAGCATTTGGAAACTATAGTGCCTCTGATTGATACCTGCCAGCAAAATATGGTGTTATGGAAGAAAGTTTTTATAAAAACGGGAATCCTTGTACATCTCGCATCCAACACAAAAGTAAAATTTGAAAAATTTCTATCCGAATCATTAATTGTAATTGAACTCGATCAAAATCCAATTCTGTTTAAAAGTAAATAAACTGAAAGAAGGTATATTATCAATCAATCAAATAATAATATCAAAATCAAATTACTACGTAAGTGAAAGTTTTGAAGTCTTAAAAACCAATACATTTCTTTTAAACCAAGCATTAACAAATTTTTACATTTATTTCAACCTAAAATTTATGTAAATTTAAACTTAACAAACCTTTTCCTGCCTGTTGTTCTGATCCGTTAGCTACAGTCATTTAAAACTGCTGTTGTATTTGGCAGACACACAAAACCATAAAGGATTGCCAGACCAGGTCAGTTTATTTGTTACATAACTGTGTCTGTGGTAAATTTATTTCTAATCTAGATGTCAGAATGTAATTGTATTCTTTTTTATTTTTCTTGTTTTAACTTTGAAGTTTAATAAATGTATCGAACTCACTGTGCTTTTGTTACTTAAAGGTAAAATAATATATGTCGTAAATAGAATTTTAGTGTAACGCAGAAATTTTAAAGGTAAATACTGAAAGGAAATATAAATAATTTACCTACAGGTAAGTCTAAGCGGCACAGTAAATTTATGGTTCAAATATAAGGGGTGCCTCCCTCAGGCTTATTATCAATCATATAGTCTGAAAACAATTTGGTTACGTACATTCTAAAACCTATTAGTTATGTAATTTAAAAGACAGAATACAGTAGTTTAGTAAAATTGCTCAATACTGCTAAATCAAATAACCACCAGCCTCAACTAATACAGTCTAATAAATGCAGTGTGTCAAAGGAAATATCTGTGTCTGTTATCAAGTATAATGTCGTAGCTAAATCAATTTGACAATGAAATAAGAAGCATTAAACGAGACAAAGAATTAAAAGTTTTGGAAAACAAAATCCTTTTAACCAAAGCAAAATGTTATTTAATTTACCAGAATTCTTAGGAAACCAGTTTTCATTATTGAAGTTTATCTAAACGGCCCACTAAGTTTTTTTTTGAAAATACTATACCCTCTTTAGTTAATTTTAACATATTTCCAGAAAATGAGCAGTTTGAAACTAATCTTCAGCAATTTTAGATTTTTGCTCCACATTCTTCGAAATAGATTCAACTACAATTGCAACTAATTATTATAAATGCAAGGTTTTCTCTTTGAATCTTCATTAAAAGGCGTAGTAAAGATTGAACGCAGTTAATTCTAGAAACTGAAAAACACAAAACTTATTTTTAAATTACTTACTTATTTTATTGTTTTTTTGATATACTAATAACATATGGTCACGCCATGGTGGCAAGCGAAGAATAGTGCCAGCATTGTTAATGTTGCTTTAATTGTGGTTTAGTAATGGGATGAAATAGCGCTACGCATCTTCTGGGGTTGGTAAAGCTATTAACTTAGAACTTACAGGTTTGCTTCTTAGCAAAGAAGGTGTAGAATAAACAAATAAAGTACCATTCAGGTAAATTCTTAAGCGCTGATGACATTAGGTATAGATAAAATTTTCAAAACCGCTAGGGTGCCACTCTACCTTAGGAAAATTATTATACAGCGGTAGAAACAAAAGTTCGAAATCCCTCAAAATATCACAGTTTTTAAGGTTGTAAAACTCATTCATCTACGCCACTGGTACAGATAAAGGTAACTTAAAATTCACATCTAAACTTAAAACAGGTTAATAGATTAAATGTCTGTATAATGCAATGAAGTTAATAAAGCAAATATACACAACAATTTAAAAGCATTTCACTCAATATAAACTTTGCGTTACTTTAATTACGGATCCAACGATTAAAAGGAAAGAAATTATTCAGATGAATAAACAGATTTGGTCTTAATTAAAACAATTTAATTAACTTGATATTAGTTTGTTCATGGTAACTACTATTTTTGTTGAAGTATATTTAGATGAAGCGTACAACGTTATTTGAGTTTATTTTTAATAACTAATTACGTTTAGTACTAAGTGTTAAACTTAAAATATTCAGAATCAAATTCTGAACAATCTTTGTTTAAAAATCCTTTTTTATAAATGTATATCAGGAATGGAAGCTACAATTTTTAATTTTACATAGGATTTGCCTATGATGCGTCTCAAAACGGACCATACGGTAGATAATTTATTGTATGTTAAAAATAATATATTTATAGATTTGTGTTACTTAAATGGGAGTACCTAAAAACGTAGCAGGCCAAAAAATGTAGGCAATTTATCTGTATTTCTATATTATAAATTATAGAGAAAACAAAATAACGAAAATCAATTGCAATTGCTTTAAACCGAACGTTCATCGTAACACAAATAATACATACGTTTTTATCACAGATGTCAAAAATAAAGATTCAACTTTTATTTTTAAAAAGTACGCTATAAAACTGTTTGTTGCATTTAATTTATGTAACAAAGAAGAAACAGCTTCTAACTTATGAATAATGTCTTATGATTATAAAAATATTTTAACAAATGCAATTTGAGTGTATAAAATTAGGATGATGCTTAAATTGCCAAAGTATTTTAGAAATAAAATTCAGATATCACTTGTACAGCGCTCCAAGAAATTAAACGAATAAAGCATTCAACGCAATGAATTATAAATATCTGTTGAACTGACAAAAAAATCTATCGGTGCCGATTTGCTAATAATCTAATATGACTGAAAAGAAATCGTTAACAAAATTTCATCTTCTAATTCAAAGAAGGACGCTGCGCATTGGAATGCCTAAGGCTTTATCCATTGACTTTCTTGAGGCAGTGCCCACAGCATTATCGCTCAATTAGTAAAATCGTTGTACTGGTTTCGTAAGTTTCAAGAATCTCATCGACAAGATTTTAAAATCAAACCTAAGGAAGTTTTAAAATTATCGCAGCTGTAAGACAATTAAACATAACGTAGATATTGTAAATAAATTAAATATTGCCATAGTTAGGTTTGAAACACTAAACAAATTGACGTTTAAAGTAAGCTGATTAATATGTTAATATGTCAAATAATTAGAATTAAATGTAACGTGGGTTGTCTAAGACCTAGGGTTGTGTTAACAACAACTTGTAAATTCGATTTTACTATAAAGGCAACAGTGGACAGGTAGTGTAATAGAATAAAATAAATAAATATAGTCATTGAATACAAAGTAAAAAGATTTGTAAAACAAAACATAAAAAATATATAATTGGAAATGACGATAGGGAATACAATTAAATTAAATCAAAATTAAAAAACAGAAAAAACAAAAAATGAAGTTTGTATTTTTTTACAATAATATTCCAAATTTACAGAAGATAAAATTATAGACCTAATTTTTAATATCCCCAGAATAAGTTTTTCCAAAACTATGAAAACAATCGATCTATTTTACTATTTAAATAGTGAATGTATTCTAAAAGCAATTTTTTAGGGCTTTAAGGATTAAGGCCATGTATTCGACTTATTTCGTCATTTATAAGAAATTATGAATAAAATCCAAAATTAACTTCACGAGCTATTATTACAAAAGTACTTAAGACAGCAGTTTTGTAAATTAAAAAAATCCTAAGGTCTAAATACGGTGTAAATTTCTATATATTGACGAAAATTAAGCTCGCACTGGAAAAAGCAATTTGATAAAAATAGAAGGGTTCGCTTATTAGCTACATACTCCTAACGTAAATAAAAGCTGGATGTGTACAAAAACTGTATTAAGAGATTGTAAACCTATTTTATGTGAGAATTTAAGGATACCCTTGAATTTTTAATTTAAGGATTTTTCTCATTGCGAAATTGCTCTTTGCCTAAATATAGAAGTTCGCGCCGTTTTTGCTGTTTACGACTTTGTTCGCTGTGAATAGACGCATCATTTAAATTAAGAAACGTAGTTTCAGAAGCTTCAAAATAAATTTTATTTTTTAAAATTACTTTTCCGTAAAGAATTATTACAACTGATGTTTTGTCACGGATTAAGTACGTATTTTGCAACATAATGGTATATCAGAAGTTTATAAAGGACAAATTAAATAGTTATGCTAAATTTTTAGATACTTTAGTAAAATAGTGTGTAAATCAGAAAATGTCAGTTACAAACCAATATTCTACTTTGCCATGCTATAATAAATTTGCTTTCGAAAATCGACATTTAAGTAGATTCTCATACAAGGCAAACACTTTATAAATCCACTGTTTATAAAATAGCACAAACAACCGAACCATTTGAATATGTAGATATTAGCAAATGTATAACTTTTTAACAACGAATTTTAACAATACGCGTATTTGTTACATTTGTACTATACATTATGTAAATTTTAATTGGTTTCAGATTAAAGTACAAGTACAAATGAACAGCAAAAAATAACGATTCTGCTTTGCATTAAAAGGCAACTATCGCGTAAATTGAAAAGTCTAGGTATTGTCAATCTCTTGTTTATGAATATTCCATTCATGAATGTCTTTGGTAAAATTAGCTTCAAGCATTTTACTTCATTTTTACGTAAAATATAATGCAAATTTTTTGATTCTCCATTGAAGAGTAATAAAAGCTTCCCCGGTACACTAAAACACACTTTACTTAATCAAATGTCAAATGTAAACGACAAATCCAATAGATACTGAAATCACGAATACATTTTGCAACTGCACATATTAAGTATGGAACTTTAAAGATTTTGCTAATTATTAGATCAAACTTCGGGTATGAACTTATCATACTTGAATATACCCAACTTTCATCACCTGTCGCAATATTGTATACTAGATTAAACGACCCTCAGAAAAGGTGTTTAGATATGACTTTGTCCCAATTCACACAATCTATCTTTGGTCTACTGATAATTGTGCGGTATCCATCGAATATAAAACTTACGTATATGTAGATGATTGTGCAAGATAGATCAGCTTTCATAGCAATACTCAGGGTTCCTTGAATCGTCCGACTAGTAACATAGCGGTCTTTCTCTATTATACTTTGCACAATCTTGATATTTTCCTCAGTCACGGAAATGTTTGGGCAACCTGCGCGATGCTTACCCTTCAGAAATTCACGACCAAACGAAATTCGTTGCACTGGCGTATTACGGTAGTTAATAAACTTGGATCAATACCAAAAACATTTTTTTTCTCATTAGAACACTCTTGCCAACTTAATCTGGGTTTGAAATTACAGAAAATTACTGCTGTGATCGCTAATGAATTTTATGATCTTTTCACAGGTTTCTAATTTAAAAACGTGTATCTTCAAACCGTTGTAGTATTTGCAATATTTCCAAAAGATGATGTTCAATTATCGTAATAAAAATTATACCCTATAGTCGTGTCACTCTAGCGAGGCTTAACATTAGGACATGAGCCCTCGCGTGTCAGCCTAACTTTGATCAAAATCGGCAAGAGACACTTCTCTTGGTTCCCTTGAGAATTCTAATTCTGTTCAACATGGTACATCGTAAAATACATTCAAAGTAGTATATTAAAGAATACTTTTCATAAGACATGCGTTTATCTCAACAGTCCAAGTGTTGAAAACAACCCTCATACAGGCGAGTTTTCTAAAGAACGATATGAGATCCTCTAGAGTAAGAAGACGTTCGTAATTTGCTATTAATTATGAACACTAGCTACTCGTATTTGAATCTGTTTATTCATGTTTTAAGATTATACGAGACACATTATGAGTACTTTTATAAATAAAATAAATGCTGTATTTTAATTTTATTGGTGAACGCAAACATAATTTTATAACCACGGCTTGTTGAGAAACTCCAGCTTATATAAATACTGATGTTTAGCAATGCTACCTTATTTCATAATTTAGTTAAAGCACTTTACTAACTTAGGTTCTCGCGATGAGAATTTCTAACGCTTCACAGTAGCTTTAATTGAAAAATAATGATTGAATCTGGCTAATAAATTGTTAACTGATATAAACGTAATTATTACATTTCCTGTAAAGAAAGTGAACAGTTTTAAATAGTTTTAGGAAGTATTGACACTTCAAATTAATGTCTTTGTTACCACCTTTAATTTTTAAATTAATAATGTTGTCTTGTTAAATTATATATTCTGGATTTTAATTTAGTTCTTGCAAGCAAATTTCGTCAAGTAATTTTTCAAGTTCTTTGCGGCCGAAATTAGAGATCTAATTTAAAATGGCATAAAAACTCTTAATTGGACTTGTGTACAGCAGTATTTGCTTTTTTTAAATTTCATATTTATGATTCACGTACATTTTGGCGTTTTTGTTTCTAATTTATTTTAAACACATTATGTAAGCTGTATAGAAATACAATAACTATTTAAAGGACACTGGATCAAAGACAATTTAAAAGTTTGAATATTCACGAGTTCGCAAATCAGCCGCTTTTGCGTTTTCGATTGTATAGATAATAAAGGATAGCCACAACTTTTATTATATAAGTAGAAGGATACAATATATATACTGGGATAAATTAATTAAAATATAATAGATAATTTTCAATCACTCCTATTTAATGAACGGACAGCATTACATGTTATTTATCTATTACATCGTCATATAACAAAAATCGTGTTTTCACGTAATATGCATATTCTATTTTATTGAGGTGCTATGATAAAACCTCTTATAAGTGTTTGGTTTTCGATATTGCTTTGAATGGTGTAATTCAATTAGTTCTGATTTATATTACAATGTTTTTCATTCAAGAACTGAAGTGACTAATATAGTTTTCGTTATGGTCGTACCGAAAAGAATGATTTGCAAACGCATCGTCTTTATAGCAAGACTTTACTTGTAATTTGGGAAGGCCACTAGTTCATTTGAAAAACGTGCGTACGACTGCAGATGACCGAAATCCTTGGTAGCTGTGACCGAACTTTAATCAAGTGGTTGAATATTAAAAATAAACCTAAGAAAAATTCGGCTGAAGTGTGTCGCATGTGGCCGCCTTATTCGGAGAACCCTCCGTCAGCTATTATAGCACCATTCATGCAACCTATAAGCGAAAATGGTATTTTCTCACGGAAAGCTGCTGAATACCCTTTTATCCATGGGCAGTATAACGGGAAGAACGACGTTTAGAACCCCGAAGGGCGCATGTGATGTTATTTTCCCTGAACTAGCTAGGGTGCTCCGACCGACGCAGTGAAGATTGGTAGGTTCCATGTTAGTTAATAAATTACCTATAGGTACATTCAGGTACGCCTTGCAATTGTCAAAAATGGGAAAAGGTCGTGATTAAGAGCGTCACTTTGTTTAAGTCAATTGACCAGTTGTTAAAGATACTGGGAGGACAAACAAGCCTATTCCAGAGCCTATAAGTCAACAATATACAATAGCATACTTACTATTTAATTGTTTAACGGACGCCACTAGTCTCCTACTTCGACCAGGTTAAATCAGACGTACAATCTAAAATTTATTATTTACTTAACACTAATTATCCGCCTGAACGAAAATATTGGTTACTACATTTACGGATTCCTATAATTGCAAAATAAGAAAATTTGTACCTAAATATTCAATATAATGACCGAAAAATGAGATGTACAATTATGAAAATTCATGAATCTCTTGACGAGAATAAAGCGAAAAGTTAATTTCCTATAACTAAATTAGGGGACCCTTGGGTGTCTGATAATTAACGTTACTCCTAGAATAGGCAATACATTTGGTCCACTTCATAATCACTTTGAGTGCGTTTTAGCAAGATGTGTCCTTAAATTAAACATTGGAAGTTGGGTTTATATAGGACGAGTACCGCTACATTTTACACGCACTGTTAGGAAGCACTTGAACGAAGCATTTATAGGAGACGGGTAAGTTAGGGAGGCCCCATTCCATATCTTTCCAAGCACCTCAACTTAATTTCTTTAGATTATTAAATTCGGGATTACTTGTTAAATAGCTTTGCCGAGTTGTAAAGCAAATTAATAAAAATTGCCAAACAGTTCGACAAAAACCGAAATGTTTTGAGATGTTTACCCTATATCAATATGTAAGAAGGACATTTCGAGCATCCTTTTTGGTAATTGCGTTTTGTGGTCATAAATAATAAAGCTAAAGGAATAATTTATTTAAGCTATCTAAAAAGAAAGTTTTCTTTTAATTCGCAAATAGCTGATCTACAGACGAAGCGCCGACGAAACATATTTTTAAAAAGATTTATGTCCACCAAATTTGACCTACCTTAAGGTACTATTCCAAGTACTTTCCATCATTATCAAAGCACTTTCATAATGAGGTAACAGTTTCCGTAGATCCATGTCGTAAGATGACGACGCCTTTGATAAAGGTGATTTGACACAATTTTGTAGAGGAAGCCCGTAATGCCAGCTTGGGAACGTTAGTAATTTTCAGAAATTTTGATAATTTTGATACTCATACGAATTTATTTGTTATCACCTTGTATGTATGCTTTGGAGCTGTATTTTTATTTATAAAATTTAATATGGTTTCATAAATATCTACCGTAGTGCATGTTTTACAGCTTCAAATAATATACACCAAGGAGTTAAGCTTTGCTAAAATAAAAAATAATTAAAAACGTTTACATAAAAAACTTTTACAAGAGGCTAAAAACCTAAAAAGTTGTCAAAAGATTCATATAAACTCGATAACTGAACGAGAAATGTTAATTGAGATTCTTAATTCAGACATATCTCGTTCAGTTATCGAGTTAATTTAAAATATTTGATCTTTTCTAAAGGTCATGTCTCTGCTAATTGTTAATTATTTTTGATTTTAGGAGCATTTAATTCCTTATTTAGATTTCGGTATATTGCTTCATAACTTCATTCTGAATTTAATTATAAAGCTAAGATATAGCATTAAGAGTAATTTGCTACAACTTTTATTAAACAAAATGCATTCCATTAGAATGGCAAAGAATTGTCATAAGGTACCTTTCGTTAAATCTATAATTAACGTAATCAGTGTGTAGTTTGATACATTTAAAAAGGCAAGAGAACGTTTAATCAATACGTTTGAATATAACATTTCAAGAGGACTTTATGAGTAGTTGATCTTACCGTTCCTTCCTTTTAAAAATCATATGCTGGTATACGAGTAGTTTTAAAGCTACTCTATGCAAGATAAAATGTCGTCTATAGCTGCTGTAACGATTTTCTATCGACTGTAGACCAAATATTACGAAGCAATATCCGTAAGTACCTTATTACATGTCGACAGCAAGTTATAAAAACGAGACCCGAACAGTCGAGTGTTGGTAATTCTTCACTTAATGATCGTCGTACATTATTTTTTTCGTTAACGACAAATATCAACCAACTACGACCAGTATCAGGCCAAATCAAAATGAACTTGTTGTGAAGTACAATCATGGAGTTACTATGACAATAGCAATATTTTGGGAATTATACTAGAATGTGACAATCAACATAGCTGGTAAATGTATCAAGGTATGTCGGTAGTGCGAAAATTAAGTTATCGATACAGGCTGTAACAATTTGTGTTCGAATGATAGTAATGTTTCTCGTGCAAGTGGGAGATCATATTACATTATTGGCCCTTCTCCGCTATCCTATCGAACAGTAGAATGTAATTTACTACTTGTCTCAACTGCTAGATATATGGGCCTGCTCGAGCACTAAATATCTATGACGCTTTCCCTACATTTGAAACCGCTATAGTTCCCTAACTGTCTCACACAGCATAACGTTACCCTAAACGTAACAATTGTTCTGTGGTAGCTTCTAGCCGTAGGGGTCAGGGGCTTTCTTATTTGCCTCTTGCTTGACGAATTTCATTCAGTAACTTTATTAAAAGGTGGTATCTTTCAATATTTTAAAGAATGTTGGTGTCTTAACCTTGTCTAAATCTAAATAAATATTTATTAGTGATAAAATAGATTTATTTCATATCTATGTATAATCCTTTATTTACCTAATGTAAATATATTCTTAAAAAAGTAATTAAAGTCGGCGTTAAATATGTATGTATAAAAATCAAAGCAAATGTGGGCAACCCATCATACATCTAAACATATTCTTAATATTACTTACAGTAATTTAAGTTGGTACTGCTAGGCAACTAACAATGAACGTTCGTTTAAATCGTGTATAATATCTTTAAACTCCCCGTTCTCGTATTTGGTTGTCAGTCCTAACCTATGCCAATACCTATTTACATGTCCATTGATTTCTGATTCAGTTAGTGGTAGATATGCCTATTTCGTTTCTAAAACGCAAATAATAATCGGTTTTTTTTACAACTCGGCAATTTCTATACGGTAAATTAAAAATTCAAAGTTTTATTTACATTAAAATATACAGCTTTCTAACGAACGACTGTACATGTAATTCGCAACTGAATATATTCGCGCAAAGCCTATTCTTGCCTTGATACCAATATTGACCCGGTATGACCTTCTAGAGGCAGAGTTAACGCTTTTAGAGTTTCCTATAAGAAGGACACGAAAGCATGTACGCATGTGCTCCTCAGCCAAACAATCTCTTGTGATTTGGTTAAATTTTTCTGCAATATTCATAGTATTTAACCCTTTACAAACAAAATAAGATGTCATTTTTCATCAAAACAATGCACCTACCCATAAAAGTGTTCTGCTAATGGGAAAACCTAACAAACTAAGAAACGAACTGTTAGAAAATTTATTCTACTCTCAAAATTTGGCTCGATTCGATTTTTCTGCATTGCTAAATGGCCAAAACGTTTTTGATTCAATGTAGAAAAGATTGAAGCTGCAAAACAATATCTTACAGGCCTTCTGGAAGGTCACTCCAAGGATTAATTAAATTTGTTGGAGCAGCATTAAACTAACTGGATTATAGTTGCTAGGTCTACGTTGAAAAACGAAGCTGCTTCAAAGCTAGCGCTCGTTTCTTTTATCCTCATTCTATGAACGGTCCTGTGTTATATGAAAATGAAAGTATCTAAGCTTTTGTATACTTCTACATTTAAAGCACTTTAACTTCTTAATTGTGTATGTAAAATAAGTATATAGTAACAAAATTAGAAATGACAAGAATTTTGTAGAGGATTCTGGAACATTTCAAATAGTTCCATGGAACTGAAATAAGTAATACAATCACGAAATACTCATTACTCCAACTGATACCTAAATAAATTGAAGCTTACAGCAATGAGTCTTGGCATTGAAATTTATGATATGAGTATTCTGTGTAATTTTATTCTTTAATATTCCCGAATGTCCCAGAATATCACCTTACTATATAAATAACTATTTAAGTTCCTTTAGTACAGTTTTCCCTAAATACTTGTCTTATTAAGAAACTGTTGTTAATAAATGTAAATACAATATGGCTATTAATTTACAGTACTGAAATGGTAGGACTACTTTTATTCAAATCTCTAACAATTTACAGTGTTATTTGACATAAACATTGACGTTTGGTTATGGTTAGATGTACTAATATGTTTGCAAGTTCGTATATAATGTTATTTGCTGAAGAAAATGTATTTTTAGAACAGCATCAAGTAATGCTATTGTACTGAACATTATAACCAAATTTAGAAGAACTGAAAGTGTGCTACACCAAGTAAAAGGTAAAACTGGATGAGAAAAAACAGTGGATACCAACGAAAATCACGAACGTGTATTCAATCAAATTATGGGCTCACCATGTCGCAGTCAACGGAGATCTGCTGCAAAATTGCATATGAACAGGTGGACTTTTTAGAAGATATTGAAACAACTTTATGCCCATTCATGCGTTATTCAGGCGACCCAACAATTGAGAACGGGTGATTATGCTGAAAGATTTGAATACTATTCTAGGATCCTTGCTTTGTAGTATGATAGTCCCAGTTTCATCAGTAACATCTGGTACAGTGACGAATGTCATTTTTATTTGTCATGTCATGAAAACAGGCGTAGCAATAGATTTTTAGGTTTGCAACGACCAGAAGAAGTGTAAGAAATACCGCTGCATAGTGTAAAAGTGGCTGTCTGGTGCGCAGTTTCTAGAGGAGGAATTATTGGGCCTTACTTCATTGAAGAAAACGGACGTCCAGCAACTTTTAATCAAGAGTGTTATATTACTCAAGTTCTCACACCGTTTGTAGACGACCTTCGGAGGTTTTTCAGAGCAAGAAGCTTACCCGTCGGTAGACAGTTTTTTGAGCAAGATGGAGCAATGTACCGCACAGCACAGTCGATAAGAATCTTTATGCGGGAAACGTTTGGAAAAATATGATTTCGCGTTTCACCAATTTTTCTTTCCCATCTCACTCTCCGAACTTCACATCATTGGATGCATTTGTTTGGGGTATGCTGAAGCTATGCGTTTTCCGAGATAACCCTCCGTTGACAATGCAATAGTTACAAGAGAAAATTACAGACGTGACACGACAGATGCAACAGCCTGTATTTTCAAATATGGTCACAAATATGCAAAAAACATAAAAGCTATGCATCCAACGTAAAGGAGGTCTCTTAGGACATCTTATTCGTAAAGCTTGGACTTAAGTGTTAATTTATTATTACATATTATTTTACGTGAAAAATCTTTGAAATATTCAGTACTATAAATTAGTAGCCATACTGTATAAACAATTAATACTGTTGTACTATAAAATAAACAGATAACTATATATTAGTGAAAGTAAATACAGGTTTTTAAAGCAATTAGTTAATTTCATTACAGTATTTTAGGTAAGAAAAAATCTAATTAGTGTGCTGTTAATGTTTATATTTTGTTTTCGTTGCCAAATATATTACTAAACAACGATCAGGTTAGTTAATACTATTTTTGAAATATATTCTAAATATTCCATTAATAAACCAATCGAGCAAATTACTTTAATTAAATGAATTAGAAGAGAAATACCAATTTCAGTTCGTAAATCGATATCTGAAATAGCCCAATGGCATCTATTATGTGTGTTGGCTGCACGAAAAACTACTTAAACTTCTACAATTGCTTATTTATACTACAAATTATAATCTGTCCTTTCACGCAATTTATAATGCTAGTATTAACTGAATAAATAATGTTTTATCAATAATAGCAAGATTTATATTCTTTAACAACAATTTAAATTCTGTTTGATTCTAAAGATTAAAATTTAGTAAATAATAATAGTTAGCCAGACATACAAATGCGAAAACCCCCACTGACTGATATGTCATCAATTTTACTGCTTTTAGAATAACTCCAAAGTGAAATTTGGCATAACTAGCACATTATAAAGGAATTAGAAGACAAAACATCAAAATTAAATTTCTAAGTTATAATTTGCACGCGTAAGAAATTGAAACTTTATATAATTGCTTCTTATGACAAATTTAAGAAATAATAAACACCACTATTCCAAATAACAAGTTGTTAAAATTGCTTAAACAGAATCTAAGTTGTAACATCAAAAATTGATTGAAAACTGTAATTTGGTATAGTTATTATTTACATTGTTCTAAATACATCCTAGTTTTTTAGTTAGCGACTTGTAAGGAGTTTACGAGGAATTCAGCCTTTCATTATTAAATTATCTACTTTTAACTCTTTTGATAGTAGTTACTAAAATGGGTCAAAATTTCATATGTTCTGACTTTAATAAATTATTGAGCTTTAGGGACCCTGAAAGTTTTATTCCAATTTTAGCGTGATATCTGTCAGAAACATTTGATCCACGATATTGGGAAGCAAGTCCAAGGAATGCTCTCAAGTTTAAAGGATAGAAACTACTGACGCTTTTTCGGATTAAAAAACTTTTGTTGGTGACTATTTAGAATAATTGGATGGCGTAGAAGGCGAAAACAAATCCTTTCAAGGTAACATTTTTTATTAGATTAGGTAAGAAAACGTAATTAAGTGTATACAGTGGCATGTTTTATAGAAATATTTTCGAAAACGGCCGATTTAAATACAGATGTTTGCAATCCCTTCTTACACGATAACTACAACTAGTTTGAACCGATTCGTTTCAAATAGATGGATGTTATCCATGGAAGAATTACTCAAGTTTAACAGTTTGTGGTGGTATTTGGTCATACAGTTTGGCATTTTTACACTTAATCTTGTCCTTTCAATTCCAATAAATTAAAAATAAAGAATGGCTACTCCAATGGAAAAACATTTGTTAACATAGAATATTATATCAGATTCAGGGATGATATTTGATGTAAGTTGCACTCATTCAACTCTTGAATTTTTTACTCCTTCATTTATCCGAGTATTGATATCTGATTTAGCTGTGTTAATTTTAGTAGCAAACATCGATAATGAAATAGTTAATATAGCCACTAGTAATTCAATTTTCCTCTTTTTAACTTACTGAAGTGTATTTTGGGTAAACCTTTCTATGATTGTTTTATTTCAGAGCGACCTCTGATTACTTTACATTTTGTATAAGGCTTAAACAAGCCGTGATGCGGCAAAATCGGCGAAGCTCTAGATTCGTAAAGTACACTAAAATGCAAACTGTTTTTGATTTAAGTTTGCAAACTAGGCTCAGTATTATACGGATGCATTAAATCGATTTAGTTTACAAAGATGCCGTTTCTACGAGCAAAAGACGTCTTAAGAAAGGCGAATTAATATAAATTGAGCTAAACCATTTTTACAATGTTAAGTTAGGTAAACACAAAAAACAAATGAATTTCAGACCTCTGCGTCATAAGGTTGAGTGCACCAGCCAGATCTTTTAGTGCTGGAGAGGGCTCGGGGTCAGCATAGTATACTCCAAAAAACAGAAAGAATAGGCACCAATCCTGAACGGCAAAGTGTACTTAATCGACCCTAAACCTTCCAAGCTTTAGAGTTGATCCAGCAGCAAGAAGTTCTATCAAGTTGTAATAGGAGAGGTACTGACGTTCGTAGAAGATAAGAAAACATAATACTAAATCATAACATGTATTCCACCACAGTGTGACGAAATCGGTAGTTAAATTGCATAACAATAATTATAACAATAAAAAGAAAAATATAGCAATGATTTATGTTCCTTAAGGAATGCATACATCAAGCAAATGGATAGTGAAGGTGCCTTTTTATCGGATTAAGGCTAACACAAAATATAGTAGGTAACGCAATTAGACATCAAGTTTCTCATATAAAACTTCTAAATTAACTATTCTAAACAAAAGTTTAATGACTATGCCTTTTTAGCGGATTAAAGCTAACGCAACAAAATTTCTAGAATCACATCGTATACCATTAAAGCCTTTTATGAATTTTGATTAGATCAAATCGTGAATCTACGATTATTGAAGTACGCTACCGCGGTATTTCACACTGAAGGTATTCAAGTCAACCTTAATAAAACCGAAACGCTGAAGGCCCATTACAGGCAGTTATTTCTCTCGCGAAAAAAGGGCCGTATGTCAGTCCATCGAACTTGGACATTAAATATTAAACTATAAAGTATTGCTAGATAGTAAAAGATTACATAGTAAACTTTGTCGATTCGTTTCTTTTAGAGAGAGGGGTAAAATAATAGCAAAAAGTAAGTAATTAAACGTGAATGATATAAAATTGCACAATAACTAACTAATAATTGATTGAAACGAATTTATGTAAGGAAGAAGGACTTGTAAACGACGTGTGTCTGAGCTCATACGTTATTCGTAAATCGGCCTGAATTGAAAGTAGATAGCACATATCCTAGTAGAACATTGCGACTGTAGATTATGGTCTCATGCGAGACAACATCCAAAAGTCACTTATGTAAAACTAATTACGTGTGGTTTGTCACAGGGTACATACATTCATAAAGGATCGCTTGAGGAATACAGTTTAGTATAATAAAAAAAATCTAAATACGAGCGACTTCCATACGGCAATTCTATCGTTGAAGAAACAGGAAAAAAGCAAAGGTACAACCTTACTATAGTACACATCATTTACGTCCTGGGTCACATATAGGAGATGTTTTCAAGGACTTCAAAACACCGGTAGGCGTACATCTTGGACGACAGCGTTCCCATAGAAAACTGATTTCGTTTCTTAGCATAAGCCCCAGCCGTGAAGTAATCAAATTCAACATACATTTACTAATTAAATTAATCAGAGCATAACGAACACTTATCTGTTATTAGCCTATAGTGGGAGCACATCCAGAAGCAACCATAACGTTTGAATAAGGACAGTTTCTAACTCGCAAAACAAAATGACACATGCAAAAGCCAGACAATAAAAAAAGACTTTGATAAGCTTTATTTATCGCAAATGTTTATAGAATTCTAATAAAGGTTTTAAATTTAAATTTAAGGACGTTAAATCGCGACACTTACTTGCAATAGAATTTGAAAAATAAGTTTTCCCAAAAGTAAAATAATAAGCAAATAAGGTCACGTTCCTTTGAACTTAAATATATAGAGAACCAATTTATTTAAAGATCCGGAGTGAATTATATACAGTAAACGCTTAATATATTAAAAATACACAGAAAGACTTGAGTTATTCTTCCCTAATAAATTGAAATAGGTGTATACGAAGAACATAAAAATAATGACTTATTGGAACTCAATTCAAAAGAGAATTTTATGTAAATCTAACTTTCATATAATCGGATTGTCATGTGGCCAATTTTTTAGAAATTGTGCAATATTTGTATGGGGTAAACAATTGATCGATAAAGTTTGTCATTGAAATTATTTCACGTAAGATCTTAACAACATACTTTATAAGGTTATGGTGTTCACAAGTTCTGCTGAGGACGAAACTGTATTTATTTCACGCATTTCTATTATACTATTTGAGTATTTATTCGAATTTAATAGGCTGAATTTTCTTCTTGGATTTACGATGTCAGCCAATAATTCCTAAGGATATTCCTTGAAAATGGTTGTTACAAATACAAATAAAACAAATTTAATCAACCACCTCATAGGTAGTTTTATTATGCTGTATTACATTTGTATGTAAATAACGACTGCAAAAATTTAAGTTAAAAATATTTTTTAAGTTAATTTAAGAATATTTGTTCAGAAGCATTCAAAAATAAAATTAATCTTTGTAAAAGTATTAAGCTTTAATTTAAAGTTACTATTACTTACGTGAATTGCCGTTTTTGCTAACTTTACTAACAGTAAATCTTGGATTGTAACAGACAACTTTAATACTTAACTTTTGGTGTCCTTATCTAAACTGCCTGACTCTAGTTCAGTCTAAAAAATGAATTACTTCAAATTATTCATTAATGAATACACCCAAGCAGCACTTTTAGTTACTAATACGTATTAAGAACTCTTAAGATGACTTTAAGGTCTTTGGTTACTGTCCATTTCAACTATCCTAAAACGTTTGTATAACGTATGTCACTAAAATGGGGAATATCAGACTTATATATTACTTGTTTATCACCTCTTCAATTACGATCCACTAACTAGAGAGTTACGTGTTAATTCCGCTGCAGTTTAGTTTCTGAAACTTGTAATTACTTTTCCCTCTTCTAGTAATGTTGTTTTTATTTTACTCAAGTAACTTTGTAAAGCATATAATATTGTTATCGTTTTCTATACAAGTTTAGCGTGGGGGCACAAGGAATATAGTAAACAGTAAATATGGATAAATACTTCTATAGTAATCGAGAAGGTATAATATGTGCGTAGCATGTATAATGCTCTTAAAATAAAAACGAATGCCTGTTTGTTGATAAATGTAATTATCATACCTCCATAAAATACGCGCGCCTCGCGAAATACTAATATTTATAAAAATAAACATTACAAAATTATTTAAAGAAAACCACTGAAGAATTTGAAGTGAAAATATACAACATATTTGCACGTAAGTTGTAGATATAGTATCCGATGTAAAAATAAATAAAATATTAACAAAACAATTTAAACAAAATGACGTTATCATTGATTGGTATTAATAATTTTGATAAAATATGGCGATCTTCACATAAATACTTTGACGTTAAATTCTTTGGTCATTTTAGCGTTATCGGAACTTATGTTTCAATTATCAAGGCACTGAATTTGTAGCCGTGAACAATAGCCACCAAAACGTTACAAAGACTTGACAAACGACTTGTAAGAAGCTACTTCTTCAAGGTACTAATGAAGTATTTAAAGATAGCTATTACTACTTTCACTTTTACTATAAAGTTGACATTTCTTAAGAGTAAATATGAATCGTTTTTATTACATCGCAGGTACTTCTAATGCTACTGAAACGTATAATTCTAGTTAGTAATTGTAATTGGTAAATTTTAAGACAATTTAACCGATAAAAGAATGAGTCAGGTAATTTTCACGCTAAAATAGAAATATGTGTAACAGTTCGGTAATATTTGCTGCGGTAAAGTAAATATAACTCTAATGCCTGTTGTAATTACTTAAAGTGCTGCTACGGTCATTTGAGACAAATGGACCGAATTGCATGCAGTGCACGACAGCTCAAAAATAGTTGCGGGGTTCGGGTCGGGGTGAGGTTAGTTCGGTAGT
>JAHWXV010857229.1:0-10010 GCA_024586415.1 Phrixothrix hirtus
AATAATAATTTGTGAAAAATATGCATTTCATTATAAAATTTACAAAATATGCAAAAAATGCATATATATGCACTTTGCATATATTCCGCCCTCTAGTTATAACTATTATTATTATTACTATTATTCTATTTTCCTACAAAATGTATGTAAAGCAAACAATACATGGCGAAAAGTGAAATATAAAAAGTAAAGGACTCTATAAAAATGACAAATAATTACAGTATAAACACGGGTGCTAAAGTATAGTCTAGCATCAACCTTTCCCTTCTTTTGCTATCCCAGTACTGTACGGGCACTTTTCCCGGTCAGAGTTGTGTAAAAATACACTTAAAATGTGTTCTCTCTAGATTATGCATTTATGAAAAAAAGATTTGTTGTTTCATCCAAATAGAATTTTGAAAGTCGGTTAATTGTTGTTTCAAAATTATGATATCCTTCAACCTATGTAATAAACAAACGTTGGAGGAATGTTATTTATATAGGAGCTAGACGAGTAAATATCGAAGTTCAGGCGCGTGTTTTTATAAAAATTAAGATCATTTTCCTATTTTAATTTAAAGTCAAAACATTAACAAGTCCATGCAATCGTATGAAGTAGTACTGTTTAATGATACCTACCTCTGAAGTACACATTATGTAAAGTTATCAAAACTTTCTTATTAAACATTTCGTGCGTGTCTATTTTTTCGAAAACTAACTTTTAATTATAGTTTCTTGTTGGTAGTGTTAATAATAAAATTGACATTTATGTATTTTTGTAATTATGTACGATCATGCATAAAAAGGCACTAATTGTACAAGGCTAGTTCAATGAGTTAGGTAAAAAAGCAAGAGGTGGCGCCACTGAAATACAATCAACACTATTTTCTTAAATACATTCCTCCAAATGGCGTCATAGCAATTCTCAAGAACATCTGCCGATTAGATTGTGTTTGACGGCAATTTAAAATAAACAACTTGTATTAGTTTTGTTAGAATGGAAACAAGTGATTTTCGCGTTCTCATTAAACATTATTTACTGCATGGAAAAACAATAACAAGAACAAAACAAAAGCTTGAAAAGTATTATCCAAACTCTGCGCCGATTTAATGATTTTCGTTGTGGTTCAATGAGCATTCGCGATTCTGAGCGGTATGGCAGGCCAAAAGATCCCCGCACACCAGAAATGATAACAAAAGTGCAGGATATTGCGTTGGCAGATCATCAAGTGAAGGTGCGTGAAATTATGAAGGTTTTAAACTTGTCGATTGGTGTAGTGGTTTCAATTTTACATGGCGAACCAAAAACGTAATCGTTCAACGGTTTTGAAGTATTATTTTAAACTGTTTAAGCGTAATACACCTCAATTTTACATCGATTTATTACTGCTGCTGAGACTTGGATCCACCATTATACTCCGGAAACCAAAAATGGATAGAAGCTGCATCGAAGAAAGCAAAAGTGGCGCCAACGGCCGGTAAAACCATGGCATAGTACACCAGCAAATTCTCAGCTATTTAAACTGCAAAAATATATGAACTGCATTTCGAAATGCTTCCACATGTCCCATATTTATTCGACGTGGTTCCCTTTGGCTATTTCTTACTGCCAAACATGAAAACTCGGCTTGCTGACAAGTCATTTTCATTCAATGAAGACTGATAAATCCTATTTTACTGAATATCACTGGAATAAGCGTATTGAGTTGGAGGGGGACTATGTTACAAAATAAAATATTTTTACAATGAAAAAACAACTGCTTCTTCATTTTCACCTGACTAATTGAGCTACCCTTGTATGCGTAATTAGGTAAGTTGGCGAAATTAATTGTTTTATTAACAATGCAAAAAAGGACATTGGAAACCCTGGATTGACTGATAAATGGCGTTAATTTTGAACTTTTTGTTATTTGTTTACGCACATATTATCTACTGTACATTAAATTAAATTTAGATCTGCCGGAACTAAGAAGTAACAATTTAATTTGTAAAGCTTTTGAAAACAGTATTTTTGAATGATCAAAATAATAAGTGCTTCCAATTTTACAAATGTGAGTTTTTGTAACTGATATATGACAATCCTCCCGGCTTGTTTAATTTCTTTAATGTAGCATTTAGGTCAAATTGTGATAGGTTAAGTATTTAGAAAAAACCCGGTCAACGTAATTCAATCCGTGTTTATTTTATTAGTATTTACTTCAGATTTATATGGTTAGTCGGCAACATTTTTACACGAACATATCAGCAGTTCACAAAACATGCTATCCTTTTTTGTTTAAAAAAAACTGTGTTTGTCGAGTTTAAAAATGGTATGAAGGTGTGAGTCTCTTTCCAAATAGAATTGTTATATTTTTTCCTGAAGTAATTTTATGTACATTCAAAGAACTTATTTGGTGCAACACCATAAGGTTCAAATTTGCGTGTTGAGGAAATACTACACATAAAGCAGCAATGGAAAAAATGATAAATGCTAAAATGTGTGAATGAATATAGTGATTTTAAATGGAGTTGGTAACAAGAACAACGCGGTGCTCTTCACTTTACTGTCGGAGTTAAGTACTTCAAAAGATACCAAACTTTAGAGCTATACGCTTTAGCTTTAGTGCAAATGCTAATAAATCGTTTAAGAAATCAAAGTTCCGCGTTTCAACTCCTGATAGATTATTTTAATTATTTCATTTTATTTATAAGAAATGTATAAATAGCATCTACAATGTGTGGTTTAAATTGAATTGTAGCAGCGCAATAGTTCTGTATTTGTTTGTCTACGATCCGTGGTGGTAAACTCGAGTATATATACGTAATATAGACTTCTTACTTTTAAATTGTATCGCTACTATTCAGAGCACGCAAGGTTATAAATTATAAGCAACCTAGTGAAATGAAGTGTTAATTCAATTGTACAAAATAAATTTAACATATCGAAAAATGTAGTACTGTAGTATACATCCGTTTCCAATCTTTAGACAGAATGAAAAGTGATTGTTATACAGCGTTAAATAATATAAATACAAATTCATGTAATTTCAGTTAATTCTAAAACTACAAATTATTTAAAAACAAATCACGTAGTAAATTTAGTTAAGGTGGTTAAATGATTAATACTACTGTATAGCATTTAAGTCTTGGATAAGATTCCCGGGGCCGTCAGCTATAATTCGAGTTTTGAGCGGTTTCCTGAATTTAGAAACAGAATTTCAACTTATTTCTACTCTTGTATCTCTTTTTAAACCCATCCTTGGCTTTACCTATCCCTACTTCCCATCTTGGCTGAAGAGGAGCATAGTTATCCCTAGAGCAGCCCACCCCGTACCAGAGAATTGAAATAGTACTGATATTTATACAATTACCTTTAAGTAGCAAGCGTTTTTATCGATTTTCTCCAATCTTATGTTTCTTTGTTACATATGTAGATATAATTAATGACATTATTTTAGCAGTGTGTTACATATAATAAAATGAGGTTGATTCAACGTTAAAATAAAAATATTAATTTACACCAACATGTATAAGAATAGATAAAATTGTACATATAAAAATTCTTAGACACAAATAATGTAAATTAATTTGTAGAAATAGCCCTTTAGGTTAAATTGTTATAAAGGATAGAAATCGGTAGATTTGCTAAATAAATGTGAAAAATCAAGATCGTGCATGACCATCTCAATAGAAAACAAATTTAAAATTTACATGGAAACTTAACAACTCTATCGACATCTCTAAGTAAGTTTTAATACTAATTTCTCGTTAAACGATACGATTTATGTAAATTAACGTGAGAACAGTATAGTGCATCTAACCGACAAGAAAATTTAAACTCAGTGGTTTAAATTCAAAATGCAAGCCATCGTATTGGATAAGCAAACTGTGGAAAGGTTATATAAACTGCAACTACCAAAAACATTCGTCTTTTTCTGATTAGCCAGCATTGATGAAACGTCACACAGTTACAGTGTAATCAGTGATTAACAAAGTTAATGCAGTCAAAGATGCACAAACAAGTTCATCGTTAAATTAATTTAGAGAAGGAACACATTATATTAATTTGTTACACCTGTGGATACAGGGGACAATTAGTCCGCTCTAAACCCAAGAAATGATTTCGAAAGAATCAGCCTGTGAAACAAACACAGCAGGGGGAAATCTGTTACTACAATATAAAGGTTAATTTTCACATTATTAAAATAACTGAAATTCTGGAATGACACGAAACGCGAAATTCAAACACTTTCAATTATTATTTAAGGAAATTGAATGATTTAAATCTAAATAAGTGTATAACTTAAGTTTCACTCTTAATTATTTAATTTAAAATTCAGGTAATCAGCAGTTTGCATCTTTAGTTAGAAATGTATATAATCCTTTAATAGTATTAAAAACCTTTTCAACAAATTTTTTATTTACTGTAAATATATAAATTCGTTTTGTAAGGTAAAACATCGTAGCAGTAAATTAACTGCTTTCATTATCATTTATTTTTAATAATTCAAATACTTCTTTTATTGCTTTTATTATTTTAATGGTTTTATTTTGTTATAATAATATAAATTTTAACTCGAATTTAATAAATAGACAAACCTACATTTTGTATTTGTTTGAGAATAATAACAAAGCTTGATTTTAAACAATACGCAAGCTAGGTAACAAGGCAAATAACAGTACATATGTAAGTTGTACACTAGAGTCACTCCTAATGAAGTTAGTTGGCGGTTGACTCCAAATATATAAACAAATAAATAACTAGATACCGCTCGATCAACTAAATAATTGAAGTAAGTCAATTACAAAGTCGCGACCAACCAACGTTATTTTGAAATACCGCCACATGCTGTATTTAAGGCAGAGTTACAAATCAGCAGCTGCAAGCAATAAACATTGTACATTGTAAATTGACCGACGACTTAGGTTGCTTAATTGTACACTCGCGGACAATAAAATTCAGGCACCAATTTGCATTCCGTGTCATTTTCATGAATTTTGTGTTAATTTGAAAAGAATAATTCACATATGTATTGTGTCAGAAATAGACAGTTATCGACTTATTAATCGACTACCAAGATACGAAATTCTGGTTGCCACATATTTACTCAACGTTGACGTTAATGTGTTTATTTGACTTTTAGTGTTTGTAAGGTTTATTGAAACTCTGAAAATTTGTTTTTAAATTCAAAATGGAAAGGTATACTAGCAACAGAGAATATGTCGATATCATTAAAGTTTTAAGAGTTTGTAATGATAACGCCAAGTATTTATTCAGATTTTCGAATCGCCGTCATCATAACCACAAAATAATCCAAAATGGAGAAATACATGCTGCGGAAACAAGATACGTTGTTCCAAAATTTTCTTTGCATGCTGGTTGATTCCCATATGGCAACAGAATGTAGAGCATATTCCTATCACCAGTACACGCAATTTATCAATAAATAGGCGTCATGTCGATTGAACTATTTAGAGGTGTCTTCGAAAGTATAGCTTGTATTCATATCATTTACAGCCTGTTCAAGCGCAATATTCCTGAGATGACCAATTGAGAATTAATTTTTGCAGATGGTTATTACGGGAAATTCAGCGCAATCCTGATGTTTTTCATGTTTTATTCACAAATGAAGTTCATTTCAACCTTCAAAGAGTTTCTAATCACCGCAAATCTTTATAGTTGTGCTTATGAGAATCTTCATTAAAAACGTTAATGGAATCAGCAACAACGTTGGTTTATTAAACGTTTGGATAGGTATTTTCGAGAAAAGCAGCATAGGGCGATATTTTCTACCAATGGTGGAAATTAGAGTAACTTTTGTGGAAATATTAGACGATGTTCTTTTGAAACAACTATGCGGTATCAGCACAATGGTGCACCGCACATACGACATTACAAATACAGGAAATTTTGGATCGCCGTTTTTCGTAATAAATGGATTGGAAAAGGCGGAACAATACCTTGGCAACCATGCTCTCCTGGATTTTTGGCTGTGGGGATACATAACAGAAAAAGTTTATTTACTGTATCTGCCGAAGTGAATGATGTTATTGTCCGGATTTATAAAGCAATAGAGGAAATAAACGAAACTAATTTCAATTCTGCTCTAAGAAACTTCTAATATAGGGTATTGGAGTGTATTGTCGAAGATGGTGACATTATTGAGGGTTAACGCAAGCCAACGGGTTCTTCTTCATTATTTACTTTCTTAAAATTAAACAAAAAATTAAAATCTGCGAATCTCTCTTTCAAAACAACGCTTAAACGGCAACCTTTTCGGGAATTCGGTGTTCTTTATTTTTGTCTTATTTTTAATTGTAGAACACATATCACAGCGCTTGGGAATGAACTTTGACTCGCCATATATACGTAATGCTTTCAAATAAGACATTGCGCGGCCCTGACAATAATTTTTAAAAAGTTTCACAGCTATAATCGTGGAAAAAAGGTATCAATGAAATTTTTCAATGAAGAATTTCTTTAGGTTGAATCGAGACATAATACTCGGTTTAACTGCATCTATTTCCTACAATTAAATTATTTTGTTGACAGAAGAAACTTCTGTAATTATTCTGACGATCAAAAAAAGCACGCGGCAGTGGCCAACTAGGCGACCTCCCTGGTTGCAAGCTTGATTCGCCAGACTGCTTGGTATCATAGATGAGCTGACTACGTGAAATTTCTTATTTCTAATTTAATTAAATATTCGTATTGCTTTATAAATGAAATTATACTGATTTGTTTAAATTAAGTTATACCTCCTCTGGGGGATTAAGAATTATGTCAATTTATTTTACCGCTAAACGACACATTTTTGGAAACATGTGTTTCCACTTTGTGGTAAAAATTAATTTTGCTGTAACGAATTTATTTATATTTTTATTTGAATCAAATAGGAACATTAGGCCATGCCTACAGGCTAGGTTTCAGTTCCAAATAATTACAACATAAAAAATAGTTATCCTCAGGAGATACAATTTGCCGTTCTAAAAGGTTACTTTTCGATGAACCTCCAATGAAACTCTAAGTTAAAATACATCTTCGTGTGGGAAATCTAGTGCAGGACAACTTACATTAAATGTAATTCACGTTGGAAGCGAAATGTAATTTACTTTTCCCTACCTTATTTACGCTAAAATTAACTAAAATCGCCTTATACAAATGGAAATCGAACTCCCATGTTTGTACATATTTATTTTGTATCATCAAATATTTTTATAATAGTTAGATAGTGAACAGGGTGTTTTTGATTAGTTGGTCTCCTTATTAGTTCGAATTATATATTTAGGAGCATTTTGTATGAACGACATTGAATATTGTTATTAAATGTTATTAAGAAGGTACAAATATATTTTACTTGCAACCTCATTTTTACTTTTCAGGAAATCACGACTTCCAGATTTTATGCTCTTACATTTATTTAAACAAAAGCTTACTAGTTAATAATGGTACAAAATAAGGAGCCTAGAATAAGAGTTCTTGAGAAAACTCAAGTGACGAAAAATGGGCACTCAAATTGAAGTGCCGGGCTCAAGAAATTTGGAGAAACAATAACGCTTTTTGCTTTTCTTGATATGGGTGAAGCAATACGAGTTTGGCCCATAGGAATCATTAAAGTAACAAATTTAAATTATAAATTTAATTTCGAATTTAACGAACTTCGTTTAGGTTGGAATCTATCACTGCACGGCACAGTGGGAATTTTAAATAAATTTATTTTTCGTGTATACGGCTTCGATTGGGGTTTCGTTGCCTTTTAATTAGAGGATCAGGTTTAATATGCAAATTAATTTGAATAAATATGGAAAAGTTACAAATTTTAGGAATGCATTAAAAATTTAGCAGTGATACTCTCATTTATTCCAACATTTTTGAACTGTCTTATCAAGGATATACGTTCCATTACCAAATAGCTGTATAAATTAAATTTTTTATTAATAGTCATTCAATAGTTGAGAGTGCAATGAACTTATTACGACAATTAAAATGTATAATTAGGATTTTAAAATTAGTGAATCGATTTAATGACAAAATTTTCACTCTTTAAATTTCGCGACACTTTTATAAAAAAAGGATTACATAGATAGTTTGATAGGCGTCAAGATATGAAAGCATAAATACATAGTTGCAAATTAAATTCGATATTAGGCAAGTAAGATTTCGTACGTCCGGAGTTGATAAAATGATCATGTTAAGTAGGTCACAATTGCCACACCTTCTGGAAATAGGTCGTTGTTTCCCGACGTCAGAAATGGAAACTAATGAAAATTCAAGCCACAATAGAAATACAAAGAATTTCCTCAACTGTAATGATAAACGTTAAACAATATATTGCTAGCTATAGAAATCTCATAACAATGGATTGTGTTTATGCTGTATTCATTTGTTTTAAGAGAATTTTTTGTAATTTTCACTTGGCCACTTCAGAGAATCTCAATTTAAAGTGAAACTCATTAATGTTATTTGTGCAAGAAAATCACCAGTTTTTTGCCTCAGCGATTTGTTTTACAAAATAAGAATTAAATATAATTATTTAAGTGAAATTACTCTTACTGTTATATCAATAATAAATAAACTGTTGGTAGAGAATATGACAGCTTAAGATAATTAACCGCCATTCTATCTTAATTAGATAAAAGCTGGGCGGGCGCACCTCAGCCACATTTTCTCCAATTTAATGACGCAATGAATCTTACATTATCAGATTAAAAGAGAAAAGTAGCCAAAAACTAGCATGGATCTCTAATCTGATATGAATGATAAACGACCAATTTCATCAAATTGCAAATATGTACTTATATATGTATGAGGTCTAGTAATGGCTGTAGCGCAAATAGAAATTCGTTAAATTTTAATGACTAATTTATTGAGCAATAATATTGGCAGACAGCTAAAAGAAAATATTTACATAATAACCGGTATTTAATCTAACACAAAAATTAAGTTTAGAAAAAAGTATGATACATTTTGAAACAATTAGGTGCAGGGCACATCAATGTGGTGTAATTGCGGTGTGGCGGTGGCGTGGCGTATTTTACATGAGTTCCATATAAAGAGAGCATAGCAATGTGCTGGTGAATATAGGACACATGTAAAATATTGCCACGTAACCGTGAGACCTCAACCACAAAAAACAGAATACTTACAATATAAGATGCTACAAAACTGTAAAGCAAATTATACCATACCCTTACATTTTTAGTTTAAGCGAGTAATAAAATTAGTATGCAGAAAATATGTTAAAACTGATTTGTACAATTACAATATCACCCAAGTAGGTATGTACATGAAATTTATTAAAAGAAGAAATTTATTGCATAAATATTTATTTACTTTAAGACTGCACGTATTCAGGTAAGTATTTAAATTAATTGCAACTTGCATGGTACACTAATTTTTCAGACCAAGTCACCACGCCTAATTTAGTTGCAATTGTACAATGCACTAGGGTTTGTTTTTTGAGCCGGTAGGTTTTGGAATATTACGACCGGTAGAAATTCTCTTTCTTGCTTTCAAGTTGTTTTGCAAACCTGAGCTAATAAAAGTTCGTTTAAATATTATTAAATTTTTACTAATTTTTTAATTATATTCCTTCAATAGGTTTCTTTTTTTATCAACATTTTAATAACAAATGTAAAAATTTGTTTAAATTTTTATCTCTTGAATATGTGGCACGTATTGAATATCAAGAAGAACTATACGGTCACTAGTTTACGATTAAATTTTCTCATTTAAAAATCGTAATTGGGGTATTTGAATATTTCGTTATTAGTTGTCGTTCAATACTGATATTAAAGGACGCGTATTTAGCTACAAAATATGTTTAATCTGTGGAATCTCTCTACAGTCCCTGCCGTATCAAAATTTATTTCAGATTTCCCAAGTGCAATATTCCTTCAATGATGTTGAGGATTGCTTTATTGATGATTACTTAGCTTGTTTTGACATATGTATATATACAGGGTGTCTCAAAACTGTTGGGATATAGAGCTACCACGTATTCTGGAGATCAAAATAAGTCGATTGGAATCAACTTACCTATGTACAAAAG
>JAHWXV010857256.1:0-16619 GCA_024586415.1 Phrixothrix hirtus
CAAAAAGGAACCCCGGAATAAGTTAACAAAAGGCCAGGATACTGCTCTATCTATTCCTAGAACAGTCCCATACTTTGAGCGGTCTTCTGGAGTAGTGGCGGTCCGTATTTTTCAATATCTCGACTTCCTTTTAGCGCGCTGGACGGTACTGGTGTACTTTATCGGGAACGCACCCGTCTCCGACGAGTTAGCGGCCATCCGTGCTGTCGCTGTGGCGTAAAGCCAAAAGCGCACGTGACAAACATACCATAATTTTGGGCTCCACTACTAAACTGAAAGGGTACAAAGAATGATACGCTTCTTTTTAAGTCCGGTTGTAGTTTTTAATGTGGAAGCTGTCAGCTTACAAATGTATTTCTACAAAGGTATCTTGACAATTTCTGATATCTGGTACGGTTTATCTAGAAAAAAATAAAATCTGAATGCATACTCGCGCCTTTTTTTTTAAAACACAATTTTAATTTACTTAGTTTTGATGAGAAATAATTAGGAAATCGCAATAGATGATTAGGAAGAATTAAAAATACACTTAATTTGGCTACATAAGCTGACTTTACGCAAAAATCAAACTGAACCCTTTGGAACACTTCCACGTTGTTCTTTACTGCTTGCACAGCATCTTGTATTCTGTTGCTTTTCAGTACACCCTACAAAAACGTATGACAAATATTCAGATCTGGTGCAAGCAGTAAGAAATAATGTGTAAGTATTGCAAAGTGTTCAGTTTTATTTTTTGCGTAGAGGCGATCTAAGTATCCAAAAAATGGGATTAATTTCTATCTATTCATCTGTTTGTGTTTCCTTAATCATTTTTCATCAAGACTAAGTAGGTAAAAATTGTGTTGTAAGAAAAGGCGCGAGCACGCATCCAGACTTTATTTTTTGCAGATAAACCGTACCAGATAACAAAAATTGTTAAAAGACAAAACATGTTATTAAACTATGTACCTTTGCAGAAAATAAATATGGAAGCTCTCAACCTCCGCATTAAAAATTACTATATACCCTTTCAGTTTATCAGTGAAACCTAAAATTACGTAAAATTTTATCTTATATCCACAAGGAACATCATACCAAAAATTATTAAAATCAGTTCTATCGTGAGAAATGAAAGACATTTTTTTTCAAAAACTTTGACGTTAAATAACGCCCTAACTAAGTAACTTTGAAGATAGCTAAATCGATTAATCCCAGGCATCTGTGACCGGACGGTTTATAGACATCCTGTAAAATTGAATAAAAAATAAATTAAATTTATTAAACAATGTGATTCTGTTTTACTTAAAAGGTTGCATTACTTTCCAGTAACCTTTTTATTCTTTTTCTCTAAATGTAAAACCTCTCAATTCTACTATAAAAATCGTGGATTTAAATTGATTTGGTGCTGGGTATCGTTAAAATGTTTCAACATTTAAATTGCAACATAATTTTTATGGCGTTTGCCATAAACAAAAGAATGAAAAAGGTATCACTTCTGCGGGGTTATAAATAAATTGCTAGTTTACATATTAAGTGATTCAAAAATGTTGAAGTGACTTTTGAAGCTTAATAATAATTTTTTAAATAATTTTTACTAGTACTTTTCCGACAAGGTATTAAACAAACACGTTTTATGTAAGAAAACGGGATTACCAACTTTTAAAATATTTCATTTCAGCGGCAAATTACTGTCTCAACCGTTTTGGATCACCGTGTATATGTACATATGTAAATAGAGTGTCTAGAACAAAATGGTTTAATTTACTGGGTATCTATATTAAAGTTTTGAACATAACTTATTCTTATTCCATGCAATAGTATTCAATGCCAGTACAGTCCGGAAAAAGTAATGTCTCTTGAAGAGTTATTTGATTAACTGATATAGGTAAGTAATTAACATGACCCTAAGAGACGAAGTATAGAATAATTTTTAAAGCAACATGTTAGTTGTGTTGGCTATATAAACTAACTGAATGATTCCTGTAGGAGTATTGCTATTGCTATTGCATACATATATACATTGTACATACATTGCATTAATTGCCTATTAAAACGAAAAAAGTAGTCTTATGAGTAGAGATCATTTGGCAAATATCTTATTATGACCATGCTGCCTGACAGCCAGTTACCATTTAAGTGTCATAGTGTGATGCAGGCAGCATCTAAGGTCTTAAAATTGATATCGAATAAAATGTTTAATAAATACTGTGGCTTTTTCATTTTTATGAAAAAATATTCATATTTAGTATACCATATGTGCACTGCTTCATTTATCACCTCTAGTAAATTATTACATATTGATGCATACAAAGTGATTTTAAAATACACTAACAAACTTTAATATGTTAGTGTGGAGGCCTAACCAGATCTATTGACAAGAAAATCACAATAAATAGAACATGTTTGGAAAAAAATTGAAAAATATCGACATTTGAGAACTATAGGATCATGTGGTTACAAATAAATACATCTACACAAATTCTGTATGTTGTAAATGAATAGCATATTATTTTAATATCAAAATACAAAATCTGTATGTTTGTTTTGTGTGTACAATAATCTATCCCAATATTGATATATTCTTTATAGATCAAATCCAACAACATAGACATGAAGATTACTTTGTTCTTATTGAACAGTAGAAAGACGATAGATGTGTAACGGCGTTGTCATGCGTTTCATTTTATATATACATGCAAATTTCTTAAGAAAGACGCAATTTTTATACCGATTTATATCCCGTTAATTGTTATAATCGATAAAGCAATTTAGAGTGCATGTACACCGCTCCAAAGAAGTAAATTGACAAAGTCTTAAAAAAACTAATAAACAGCCACCTTCTTTGCATTAGAGGGTGGGACTTTGTTACCATTTCTTTCCAGTCATATTAGATTATTAGTAAATCGGTACCGATAGACTTATAGCCAGTTCAACACATATTTATAATGGATATTGTATTAAAGGCTTAGTTCATTTGGTTTTTTGGGGCGGTGTACAGATTGTAAATGTTAATTTAGTTTAAAGCCAGCGGACCTTATCAACAATTAAAATAGATGGGTAAAAGCGACATTAATTGTAATGTTTAATATTAGATAGTTTTTGCGATTTTTCTAGCGATACTAAAAATTTATTATACCTAGTATTATTAATTGCTAAGGCAATTTAAAAAGCATCCAAATTAAATATTTATTGTATCAAATTACTATGTGATCGATTTCAACAGGTTATATAAGTTTTATAGATTTTTACGGTACAGTTCAAGTTAAAATTAACTTTGGATTTATCATAAATTTATTATGCGAAGTATTTCATTTAATTACTACATCTTGCCGTTTTCAAAAATTGAAAACGATTGATAACTTAATTTACTTTATTAATAGCCCGTCTTTAAAATTAGATTAGGTTCATTGTATAATAAAATAGCTGAACTGGGGTTGTCCTTGTTAGTAAGGGGCGCGTATAGAGGAGAACCTGTCTTCGAGCAGAAAGCGAGAACGTTGCCTTTCCCCTTGTTTTGTTATAAGGGACGAATCGCGATATTGATTTATAAAGAATATAAATATCTAACGTTTGTGCCCGAATAATGTCGGCTATCTATTTGACAGCTGCTTTTTCACTTTGGGGTAAACATCCCTAAACAATATAATATATTTTCTCTTACTCCCTATAGCATTTCCGTAAACGCTCTTCCATAATAGCGTTTTATTGCTATCATAACACGAAACACAAGCGTACAGTTATCACCAAAATAATATAAGATTCGCCCCATTTACGAAATTGTAGCTTTGAGAAGGATTATAAAAATTTGGCGCTAACAATTAATTATAGTGCTGTTATTAGACAGACATCTTGTCTGTTGTTAAATGAAAAACAAGTGGTTCATTTTTATCAATTATATTTACACCGTCAGTTGTTACAATAGAGCACTTTAATTTGTAAGTGTTAGGATAGTTATTTTGAAATTAATTGCGTTTGAACGTTGGCCAAACACTTGCGCCTTGTTGTACATAATCAATGCAAATGCTGAGTTTGTCATGACCACACCAGATGCGGTTGTGTATTTGGTTTCTACGATGTTTACTTGGCTTTTGTCAATATATGGATACAAGGGACTCGAGTATTGCTGAGTTCTGAATCCCTAGTCTTTGGTAAATGCATTCGTCACCTAAGCACATTTGTAGTATTTACTCAAATAGACACAACTCGTATTACACAAAAGGTGTTGTAAAGGATCACGGTTAGTTACGATTATATTTAACAAGTGGTTACTACGTAATGTGAAGTACATTTCAGTATTAATGTAATATTAAGCGCTTTTATCTCAAACGTTTGCGTTTTGGAATCGTATTTTAGTTTGAAGTAAATGTTTTAAACCTGAATTAAAGTTACAATAATTTTTCAAGAAATTTTAATTAGATTTACATTTAAAAATGCCTAAGGGTATTACTTTACAAAGAAAGTCATTTTCGTAAGAGTTTCTGCGATTATTTTAAAATGTACGTTTTATAAAGGCAAATATAATTATTAATTAAAATCGTCTTCTATAAGAGCTTTTAAGTTCTACTAACTCGAATTAATAAATACATGTTTTATAAGATAAACTTCCAACATTAGAGAAACTTTGGAAAATCTATACTACAAGACAAATACACCTGAGATTTATAACTAAATTAAAAACCTTATGCGCATCCTGTTTCATTTCAAACGATTTAAAGGAGGCAATGTTATGATTTTTATAAAATTAAAGGGTGTCCAGCAAGAACTTAAATTTTAAAAAGTAAAAAAATATATTAATTTAATGTTGTATTTACATTTTTTTCTACATATGTAGGGAGGTAGTAATGATATTTACACATAAAACAAAATATCGGTTAAATGACCACCGTTGCTCTGTTGGTAGGCATGCACCCTTTGGACAAAATTTTGCAGTACATTTTGCAGTTAGGGCTGCTGGATTTGATGAATTTGACGTGAAGTTTCTTCATTAAGTTCCTCAGTTATCTCAGGATGGTTCGCATAGACCTTACTTTCAAAAAACCCCGAAGAAAATAATCCAAACCAATTAAATCGCAACCCCTTGGCGGTCAGTTATGGTCTCCAAAACGAGAAATCCCACGTAACAACGTCATTGTTTCACGTACAGTGTGACAGGTGGCGCCATCCTGTTAAAACCACATCTCATTTAAGTCCATTCCGTCTTATTCTTGCCAAAAAAGTCCCTTAACATGGCCCGGTAACGATTGCCGTCGACAGTCAAGACGGCACCTTCACCATTTTCAAAAAAGTAGGGTCCGATTATCCCTCCTGCCAACAGAGCACACCAAACTGTCACTTTTTGAGCATCTAACGGAAGTTCTTGAAAGGCATGCGGATTTTCCTCTCCCCAGATCCGAGAATTCTGCTTGTTAACGAAGCCGTTTGGGTGGAAATGAGCCTCTCACAAAAGATAATTTTGTGGTGGAATTCACCGTCAGTTTCCAGTTGTTCTAGGATCCAGTTGGCAAAGTTTCTGCGCTGTCTATGATTGTTAGGCTGCAGCTGTTGAGTCAGTTGGATATTGTAAGCATGAAAGTGTAAGTCTTTTCTCACAATTCGTTGAAAAGTGCTGCGATGAAGGTTTACTTCCTGGTAGCGATGTCGGATGGAGATGTTTGGTCGTGCTGCCATACTGTCCCTCACAGCTACGATACTTTCTGCCGATCTTTTCGGCCGATGACGGGTAAGGTGTCTTTCATCTTTCAACGAAAACGTCCGCTCAAATGTTCTGATTGAATTTTCAATAGCAGGCTGCGACGGTCGATTATGCACGTCGAAATGATCACGTAATTTGCGAATCGTCACAGTAAAATTTTCCCCATTTTTGTAATGGGTTTTTACAACTAACAAATGTACTTTCAAGCTATAACGCATCATTTTCGTAAATGTCAATGTTTTTAATAAAACAAATACCAAATATGGCTGACTCAACAATTGACAGTCGAAAATGGCGCGCGATTCGAAATTCAAGTTCTTGCTATAAAATGTAAGCCCCCGGAGTTAGAATGTGAGGCCTCTATACCCGTCGACATCATAATTCCGATGCAGCTCCCTTAAAAATGCATAAAATTAAATGCAGTTTTCGGCATACTATTCAAAAAAACCCAGAATTTGAGATAGACATTGTTTTTCTCTAAATATTTATACTTTTTATTTTGATAAGCGAAAAAGTTAAATTTTGCATTATCAAGATTTGTCCCAAATTAAGGGATGTACTTAGAGATATTATGTGAAATGTCAGTCCTACATGACCAAAAATAAGAGAGCAGCTTGAAAATTACGACAAAAACCTTTTACATAACAGCAAACTGCATCACCTGACTATGAAACCGTTACAGTGATTGCTATACATGCTCAGGCGGACGCGTATTGTCTTATAATATGCAACGCATAAAGTAATTCGACGTTGCATTTTAACTTTGGGTGTGATTTGTGATTGTCTAGTGTGTTGTTTGCAAGCAGTACTTCAGTGAATATATTTGAACTAAATTAACTTAAAAATGGGAATATTAAATATATTACGAAAGCGTTTCCTTTTATTTATTTTAACGAATTTTCTGTAGTATTCCCGGTGTAAACAAGCTAATTTGTTTTTAGGATATTATTTATTCACTAAATGTACACATATATGCAAGATAAGTATCTACTTACAATACCAATTTTTGTAAATATATGTGTCATAAAGATATCAGGTAAAATTTTGATTCTTAACAAAAAATGCTGTAAATAATAAGTTGCACGACAAATCATTCTTAGAAATAAGAAACGCGTGTCCCAGAAATCTTTAAATCAAATCTTGCCATCATTTTGACTTTTCTTATTTCACATACATATTAAAATTAAAACGTCAAAACAAACAACAAACAAATGTAATTTTTATTAATTGTCGCTGATTAATACAAATTACTATCACAAGAAATATCTTTTATTCTTGTGTGAACATTTTTAGATTTAATAAATAAGAAATACAAATTTGGTAGCAATTTATAATAATCCGTGATAACTAATAAAAATTATTTTTTTTTGGTAATTTGGTTTATGTTTTAATCTTAATATGTGCGTGAAGTAAGAAAAGAATCTACTTTGTCAAAGTCATAGCAAGAGTTGAATCCAAGAATTCTGGTACACATGTTAGATGCACATGTGCATGAAAAATATGTAGGTAATACAAAGCTAACTTGGAATTTTTCGTTCTTCGTTGATTAAAACGGTAAAATGTATTTAAATTTTACTATAATTTTTAATTTTACAAAAATTGTATGATCAAAATAATTTTTCAATTCATGCGTAATATAATAATATATTAATATAATGAAGTATGAGATAATCATAATCGGAACAGCTGCATTTTCAGAGATTTTTTTTCCTCGGGCGGAGACCGAACCTGCGATTTCTGGACAGATACCAGCCACTTTACCATCAAAGCTACCCAGGGTTCGGTACACGCTCGATCGAAAATCCTCTTCAAATGCAATACTTTATGTATTAAATCATATTTTTGTAATTTATTAAGACGTGAGGGAGACTGTTAAATACTGCAGGAAATTAGAAGAGCCACACGGCCATGTAGATTCACAACTAAAATCGCAGTATCGAAACATAACAATCTAAACTCTAAATTAACTTTGTGTTAATGAACAAGATGAAAATGAGAAAATTCAATATAAATTATTTTGGTGATGTATAAATTAAATGATAGGATTCAAATTGCCTAATTGACGACAGAAACTTATTTTAATATGAAGAAGTATGAGATAATCATAATCGGAACAGTTGCATTTTCAGTAAAATTTTTCCTCGGGCGGGGATCGAAATATATTATACACCAAGGGACTAAAGTGCCTGTTTTAATTGCAATAAAGAAAGTTTATTTCTCCCTGTTGCCCTAAAGAATAAAAACTACTTTAGTCCTGAGGTATACGCATTAGTTTTTACACCTCCCAAAAATTTGAAATCTAAAGTGTCGAAGAAAATAAATTGCATGATTTTAACATGGACCGTTCCATTCATCGACGTATGCTTCACAGTCAATTCTATTTAAATTTTATTTGCGAAATGCTTTCAGCAATATGTAATTTTACTTGGTGAATTTTTGTTATTTCCATGGATTTATTTTATTTATGCGGGATTTAAAGTTCCTTAGTTCCCTTGGGAGTAAAGTAAAATTTTTATTCCTTGAGACTAAAAACGTCGCTTTAGTTGTGGAAACAAATTACTAAATGTGGCGCTTAGTCCCAGAAGTGCAACCATGTAATTAATATCCTAAAAAGGCGACGGGGGAAAACAAAAATTATGTTTGTTATGATTTTTAAAATTATAAACATTGATATTATAGTAATCAATCCCAGAAAGTAGAGTTGACAGGGAAAATGATATGTATTTCAAGCTGAGTAACATAATTTGTAGGTACGTGCTGATATAACTACAAAGTAAGCAATTACAGGGACAATCATAGTACAGGTAAGTTGGCAGAAGGGGTAATTGAAATCGAAAGGATTTGGTAAATATTTGTAACCTATACAGTGTATCAAAAAGTCTCGTTTCAAAATTTTGAGGACAGATATTGGCTAAAAATCAAGCAAAATGGTTTATTAAACGTTGATTCAAGACACGCGTTATACTTTTTGAATATTAATGATAAATTTTTTAAAAGACGTCAATGCCACTTTTACGTAGTAACAATAAATTTTGGGTAATAATACAAGTGGTGTTTAATAGCTGTCAATTTTGCAAATTAGTTGTTCACTATTGCCTTTTGAATATTTAAGAATATCAAGAGTTCATCAACATGAACATTATTGGTAATTAAATGATTTTGTGGTGGCCGTATTATTGGCATGAGAGAGGTCGGACATTCGCTTAGAGATATTGCTGGACGTGTAAATCATGATGTTACAACAGTTGTGAGATGTTGGTCCAGATAGCCTGAGGATGGAGTTCAACAACGTAGCCCTGGATCTGGAAGTCCCCGGAGTACTACAGATTGTGAAGAACATCGCTTAAGAGTATTCGCCACGAGAAACAGATTTTCCACAACTCGATCACTTGCAATATACTGGATAGATGGCGTAGGACGCATAATGCTAATGAAATCCGTTTATCGCTGGATAAAATCTTATGGACTGTATTTATACCGCCCATTTTTGTGTCTTACTTCACCGTGCCCGCAGACAAGAATGGAGCAGCGAAAGAGCGAATTGGACACAAGGATGGAATGAAATTGCGTTAAGTGACGAATCTCAACTTTGTTTGCTAAGAACGCAAAAAATCAGAATTGTTTGTAGAACACGGCACAGCCCTTACACTAGAAGTGATGATATCATGCTATAAGCTATGGTAACAGATTACCTTTGGTCTTCATTGACGGTAACTCAACCGCAACTGATTACATTGTCAATGTGCTGGAGTCTGTTTCACTACCATGTCTTCGACGGTTGGAAAATGCTATTTGTCGGCAAGACAATGCACGTCTATATACGGCACTGGCTACATTACGGTTTTTGAAAGAAGTTAATGTTATCGTCTTCCCATAACCTGCTCTCTCACCTGATTTGTTACCCATTGAGTATAAATGTGATGCGATCGGTAGGCGGTTAAATGATTTACTACAACCTCCAGAGAACTTGCACTATCTTTGGTTGCGAATTCAAGAAGCTTGGAATGAAATTGATATTGATCACTTGATTGACAGCATACTACGATGTCTAAATGAGTGCATAGCAAATAGTCGCAGGGCAACTCATTATTAAAAAAACCTTTTATTTCTGTGTTCTTTTGTTTTAACTTTTAATCGTTTAATTGTAGTGATAAATTGCATTTTTACTAAGATTACAGGTTCGGCAAAATTATAATAGGCGGCGAAAATACCATGACAGAAATTTCGCGATAACACCGAATAATATTTATTTTTAGTAAGCTTGAACAGCGACTTGCACGTAAGTCTGATGGGCTTTATAGGATATAATGCTCGCGGTTTTTACAGCGTTTCTGTTCTCATGCTTTTGTCGTCAGTCTATCATGGGTTAAAACGCAAACAATCTGGTAGCTTCTTGCAAACTTTTGACAGCGGTTTTAAAAGATGGGGGATGTCATCACTGTGCTCAACATGGCTCGCCCGTCGAATAGCTCTCGTATACCTTTAGATGACAATTAAAGTGCATATACATAAACGCACATAATGGTATTTAATGAAAGTTTAGTGGCAGAATAGATAATTCAAGTATAGTTCCTTAAAGTAAACGATTGGACGATATCAATTATATACAAAACAAACAAGTGCAATATCTAAACATTCATTTCTCGATTGCACATTTAGCGATATGTAGCAAAGAAGGGGGTTGAAACTGATTATTTTGTTTCGTTGCAAAATGTGGAACTTAGGAAAACAACAAACTTCATTGAAGAATCCGAGGAAACTAAGATAAACGATGTGCTCGTTCTTAGACCCTGTCCACTGGCATTGGTTTTTCCGTAGTATAAGAATTGGTTTTTTTTTCTAAATATGTCATTTGTAGCATCTTCAATATATGAAAACCACCATTATAACGTTACATACCTAATACCTAATCTCCTGGGAAAGCATAGAGGACGATTGAAAAGAGGAAGTTTGTTAAATTCGAGAATTTTGAAAGGTAGATGCAAACGGTATTCCGTTGATTAAAGTTGTTGCAGGTGGAGCTCGGGCGAAAAGTTCTTATTTGCCAAATTAAGATGCTATCTGTGAAATTGTAGGTATTCCTGTTTACTAATTGAATAGTAGTAACGTTACCATTATGTTTTGTATTTTTACAAGATTTTCCTTACTGGGTGTGTATTGGTACGAAAATAAAAAACATTTTGTTAGTGGTATAAGAAACAAATATTGTACAAAGAGAGGAAGAATATTGCAATTCTTAGTCACAAATCGTTTAAGTACTGTGGTGGCACTTCGACTACGGTGGTGGCCAACATGATAGGGGAGGGCTTAAAGAAAATTGTTGAAATATAACAAATAACATCAATTAATTGGCGATGGCAACAGAAGTGTGACTAGGAAGTTTCTTGAGGCACGACAATACGCTAATCGTCTTGTTGAAAAAATAGAACGCAGAAACCATCTTTTGCGCATCTTCTCAAAAAAATACGCGAAATGTGGGGCAAGTTATTGAATTACTCTAAATGAATATAACCGAGTTCTAACTAAGAGATTTTGTGTTTCAGGAATAAAATGCAGCAATTTCAGAAATAAACCAGTTCCTCCTAGTCTACGAAAAATTGCCGAGAATAATGCTTACAAATTGCAATATAGTATTTCTTCCTTCATTAGATATAGAATTCACGAAAACTTGTCTTAATAGGAGAAAGTGCAGAATCTATGCAAGGATTCGAAAAATGCCTGCAGTTACATATGTTTGGCGAACACAAAGATTGTCAGAAAATGGAATATTTCTCGTGCTCCTATAGTGGTTTCGCTATAAATCATATACCTACATGACGTTCTAGTGTATTTTAATATGTAGCTGAACAGCATAATGCCATAATCTACAAATTTATGAGCGGAAAAAGAATAAATTTGTCACAGAAAAGATCATATGAAGCACTTTGTGAAGTTTCTGCAATTTACTTCCACAGTGGTAGGAAACATTACAATTTTGAAGGTCTGTCCAATACTTCCACTGTTACATAAAAGTATTTTTCACAGAGTGACACGTAACCCTTATGGCTAGAAATAAAACTGTCAAGATCCAAAAACGGAAATATGTTGTAAAAAGTTTTTCTTCCTGACAGTGGGTATGGCCCTGAATCTAACTCTGACCAAGACCTTCCCAGTGAATATACAGAACAACTAAAAACAAGTTCCTGCAATTCCCGAAGAAAATCAACGAAAAAATAAAACATATTGAGGAGCAAACTAGGGGTCAGGTTAAAAGTTCACTATGAAAATAAAAACGCCATATTTGCTTGACGGCATCTCATTTTGGAGAAATTTGTAGTATGCGGAAAGTCATATCGCGTGCGGAAACATTTGAGGAAAATTTTCAGCTTAGTATGCGTTGTATTTATAAGGTATCGGATTTCGGTGACATTAATGATTTGCGTAATGGCTAGTTCCTGTTGGGTCCTGCAATTTATAACGAAGAAGGAAAGCATTCTGTATTCCCTGTCATGTGAATAAAACGCCTTTTGTGTCTTGAAGCCGAAATATACTTAGTGCTTTGGGATAATCTTCTGCTTACTTTTATTTTTCGTATTTTTAATTTTGATTTAATCACAATTATCGACCACCCAAATGTCATTCCGCTTGCTACCACTCCTCTTGCCAGAAAAAACAAACTAGCTCTATCATTACAATGATAAAATGTCATGTTTTTCTGATGTTTGATGAAAACTTTTCTTTTATTCGGACTAAGATTGACTTTATAATGACGGACTAAATAATATTTTTAAATGATTAGGTACGTAAGTGTGGATTTTTATTGATCGGGAGCATTTCTTTCTTGGCACTAGTTCACAAAATGGTTGAAATAGGATACAAATCAACACAACAATGCGTTAAACAACTTTTATTTACAATGGAGGGCCTATACATACAATAATGTCTTAATAAGCAGTAGTTTTCTCTACTTACAAGTTGGTTGTTTTACTTTTTACAAAAAAACGGTCAACTGTCTTGTTTTTCATGTTAAAACAACACTTCTTTATTTGTGAATGCAGCTTTCTCAACAACATTTGGTTACAAAGTGGTGCATTGCCTTATTCCTCTAGATACTGAAAGGGCACGTCAATATGTGATAGAGCTGCCTCATAGCTCACTTATCCTCCACTTCTCCATCACTCTCCTCAAAAACCATGCGGTCATCAGTAAGACTTTCAAATCTTCATTAACATTATCTTCTCCAGTAACAAATTTCGCTAAATTAGCCAAATCAAAATCAGAAACTACTACTCCTTCTTCCTCTGCAGACTATCAAGGCATACTCCACATTTGGTAAATTCTTTTTCCAGGACTTTGTTAACGTACACTCATGAGCAATTTTTGAATTTTTAAAATAATATATTACTCATTTCTTCTTTGTTCATCATTTGTTTAGAAATTATAGTATATACAACTTGTTTATAGGACTTTATGGAAAAGTGTACTGAAAGTTGATAAACAAATATATTTAATTACAAAACAGTAAACAATGAGACATTCAATAATTATATGGAACAGTTTGTAGTTAGCTTGCATTCATCACTAAATGAAATATCATTTTTAAAGTTGTATTTAGTAGAATGTATTACATCCTGTAGAATTTCATATAGCTTGAAAACGCGTTCACATTCTAAAAATCAAGTTTCTTGGATAATCTTGTGGAATTTGATGCCATTCTTCCTGAGAAGCTATACGTAAGGTTTGTATACCCCTCTGTGTCAGATTATGCTTTAAGTAGTCTCATACGTGCTTTATTTGATAACAATTCGTACTTTTTGTACGCTAGTTCAATGTTTCAATTCCAACCTCAGCAAGGTACTATTGTACGACAGGAATAATGTACGGCCGGGCAATATCATGAATTAAAATGAACTTATCGTACCCAATGAAGTCAGAGTCAGGAAAACTTATTAGTGAAGGGTATGTTCTAAGTACCGAGCACCTATCTTTCTTTGGTTGACCTTCACAATTTCTATACGTCCTTTTGAATTGATACCTGCCCAATGCAACACGGAGGCTATCCAAAAATCTACATTTTAAATCAAGGTATATGCAAAACGTGCATTTCTTTGACTTTACACTAATTTATGCCCATCTGGATGATATAATTGAATACGATTTTCGTCACGAAAGCGCACAGTACTCAACTGCTTTCAATCCACGGTAAATGCTCCTGCTCAAAGTTTTTATTTTCCCTTCTGCACTATATAAGCAACACTAGAACTTTTACAGGTCATTTTGCTTCTAAAAAAGGTTCCTGAAGTCTCTCATAGACCGTAAGTCAGCTTATATTCACTCCAGGAGCTTTTTAAAAGTGTTATTGGTTACATGTTGGCAGTATTTGTGCAACTTGCTCCAATTATATTCATTACGCTCTTTAATTTATGAGTAAATAAGGTTTTAGTTAGGTAACTAACGTATTTTAAGGCTTTGTTTGAATTATGTCTTAGGATCAAACATCCTTTTTTCGGAACAATAGATTTACTGTACTGACATATTTATTTACCTAAACGTAAATTGTAAGTTTATATTAAATAATATAAAGTTTATTTAAATTTTCTTGCTTTCCACCAACAAAATCTGCTGCTACTAATAAATAACAAAGGCCACAGTTTGGGTAAATGCAAATACAAAGTTATATACATAGAAGATATAATCCAAAAATGGTTATAAAATTTCAATGACTTGTCAAGAATAACTACGTCAAATCGCAGTCTGCAAAAATGTAAACAACTATGTTGAATGACCGCTGTATGAGAAATGAGTTATTAAATTTGAATGACTTGTCTAGAATAACTACCTCAAATCGCAGTCTGTAAAAATGTAAACCACAAGGTTGAATGACCACTCTTCGAGAAATGAGTTCTAGGTTGTAAATTTCCTTTTACTTTAACAACATATTACCTTAAAACATTTTATATTGTCTAGGATGCTGATATTACTATTACTAAGGTTTATTTTCCTTTTTCAGTTTTAATTGTAGATGTTCCAGGCTTTGAGTATTTCGATACATGCTGTAATTTTGGTTCCTTGAAACTGCAAGTTGACCAAGACTTTTATTCTATCGAACCGCTTGGCTCTTAAACTTTCACATAATGTTTTCTTGTTTCCCTGCCTCATGATCTTTTTAGTTTTACGTCCGAGACTCGGTTTAAAACTCCCGGGTTTTTATTAAATGTTACCTTACATTCACGTTTGTAATTCTATAAGACCTATGATGTAGATGAAGACGGTTCAGATTTTTATATTCTAAGCTCAATCTTAATCTACAACTATATGTCTGAGTTACTTTTCGACGTAACTTGATCTTTTCCTGACGCTAGCTAGTGAATATCTTGCCATAGAGTTTCACGAATAAAGATGATAGTTTCCGCATTTCCTTTCCCGATTCTTTCTACCAATCACAAGTCTGAATTTCAAACTGTGTTGCGTTCATGTTTTTCTTTGTGATCATTGGAACCTTCGAGGATGTTATCCGGTCAACTAAAACCCTGATGGATACCTACTGATTGCCTTTATTGTTATTGCTACTTTATTTTACAGTGACGGCGTTTCGATTTTTTAATTTTTACACTAGAAGAACCCTTGTTGTGTTTTTTTTTATTTAGTACATTTCGTTTCGGCACTTTGATGTTTAGTTTATTTGCACTGAATATGAATGTTTATTTCCACTCGCGGGTATAACTGTTCACTTTATTAAACTGTCCGTCTTTTTATTATTTAAAAATTACTTGATCTAAATTAAGAAATACAGTCATATGCTATTTTCTTTAAAGTATTTCTAGAAAATTGAAATATATGCAATTTATTTCATATTTGTAATGTTGGATCTGAGTTGATTTTAATTAAAATCTACGAGGGTCCAACAATGTCCACTAAGTTCACATGCAGTTGCACAATGCTTTCTTAGAGTCATAACCTGTAATAAACGGTCCTTACTTGGACAGAATGTTTGCCAAGTCTGCCAGCTTCCCGATATCGCCCGACAATCCGGGAAACGGTAGATTGATGCGTATGGAAGCGTTCCGCTATTTGAATTTGATTCAGTCATACTTCATATAATGTAGCTACTTGAGCACTTGTAGGTTCGCTGTAATTAGGTCTATCTACCAGATAAATAATCGTTAAGTATAAGTTAACATTTTTTCCAAGGCAAAAGCAATAAAAGAATCTTGATACACCAAGCATTTTTCTTTTTTAAGCTAATCTGGTTGTTTACTTTAAATGGGTTCATGATAACAGTTTTTGTCATTCAAAGGAAGGTATTTATATGTTGTGACCAGAAATATTTATAAATAAACAAAACAATCCATGTAGGGCCTTATATCAGAAATATGCAATGTGTCACAAGACGAAATCGAAATAACGCATGTGGCAAAAACACCAGTGTTTTAGCAACGGCCGGCAAAGCTACAGTGGAGCGAGGAGTGGTTCTCCTGTACTGCGAAGCTAAACACTGTCGGGAAAATAAGTCTAAAATCGGTAAAATATAGGCGCCACTGTTTTCAAGACCACTGCAGACAGGTAATGTTCGAAGAACACCCTGTATATGTTATGAGATAATTGATCTTACCTTGTAAACGGAAAACAGATGCTATCGGTACTGCAGTAACGGGATTCAAAACTGAAAGAAAATTTCTCATTCTAACGGCGCTTTCTTTACTTCATACCACTCGGTATATTAAAATTGAAGAACGGATACTGAATGAAACTTAATTACTAATCACCCGGTTATTTGTAAAATTGAAAGTGTGCGGTGCATTAAATAACTTAGCTAAGGGCTGATCCTATTACTGCCCCCCCCCCTCGGTTTACATTTAATGACTAGACTAAATTCTTTCAACAATTAGACTAAGGCAGAAATAAATACTTTAAGGACGTGAGTTATTAAATTAAATTTGCAAATTATAAGCTTACTTCTCTACACGCA